>JAHWFP010157547.1:53010-71544 GCA_023313725.1 Lithobius niger | reverse complement strand
GCGGACCCTCAAAATATTTGACACCAATTTCCGAACACCCTGTATAGTTTTTTGCCTTCGAGTGAACTTCAATCAGTTTTTATTTAGTTCCATGGGGATACGAACTCCAATGCTTTTTTTCTTCATAATTTTTCATTGTGTTTCTGCAGTTTTGTGACTTTTTGCAAATTTCCATAAATATCTTTATCAGTTTTTTATTCTATTATTCTCTTTATTATTCCCATTAGCTTTTGTTTATATATTTTTCTCCGTTTCACTATTCGGGTTGTTGATTCTTTCTTCTTTTTTTTTTCTTCTTTTATCGTTTCTCACTTCTTCTTCCTTTTTCTTCTTTTCTCTCTCTCCTTTTCTTCAATGTCGTCGATTTGCCCTGCTTGATAATATTAACTAGCGAAGTCGCTCGCTTCGCTCGCTCATTCCGCGTCGTCTCGCTGCGCTCGAGGAGATTTCTTGCTGCAACACTTATGATACAGACATTCCACATAAAAAACGATCAAGCAAATTATAAGAGTGTAGTATGAGATATCGGTTATCTCGAGAGAAGGTCAGTATTATTTTTTTACGTCCAAGGAGTCGAGCAAAACGTTAAGATCAAGCAATTTATCAGAAAAGCACTGTTTCTGATGACAAACGCTGATTTTCGTTCGCTTCGCTCACTCAATCAGCGCAAACACCGTTTTAAAACCAAATCTATTGTTTTGATTTTTCCCTGCATCAAGTCAATTAATACAAAACCAATTTTAAGATGTATATGTGGTTTGTTGCGAAATACGTTGTCCGTGCATCCTTTTCCAGATCATCTCTCTTCGCTCGAGGAGGTTTTCATGAACAAACTATGACGTCATGAACAATCATCAAGAGGGTTTAAAAAAAACTTTGACGTTAGTTTTTCAGGTTCTTTCGCTTATTTGAGGGTGATAATATCAAGTTACAGCGATGAAAATAGGCCTATTAAAAGCGAAAATTAATTATCTTTCGTTTGGTCCTACTCCCATCTTTGTAGGTGCTTTGGTTCTAGAGAAGTAGAGGTACAAACAAGCACGCACGCACGCACGCATGCACGCACGCACGCACATCGTATGATTTTAATTATGTAGATAATAAAAGAATTTTTACCATTCAAACAAATATCTTAATTTTTTTTAATCTTTTTTAATACATTCAACAAATTGGCAATTTATGAATCCATTGTCCGATTCATTTTCCATTTGTGGATTTAAATTCGGAAGTCACTTATCTTGGGCAGTTTGGTGAATTCGACTCTCAAACATCTGAATTAACTCACACCTCATAAACACAACATTAATCAGAAATTAATGTACAACAAAGATTTATGACACACAAACCAACACCTGTAAGCACGCCGGTTTGATCTTTCAAGAAATAATTGATGACTACCGATACACAAATCCAATCAATGCAAATCTTAAAGGTACCTATTCACCAAATGACAGGTTGCAGCGTCTAGCGCCGTCTACCATTATTTAGTTCTATGTAGCACTTGATTTCAACAAGCGAAGGAATGCGAAAAGAAATTTTCTTTTTACACAACAAAGTGGCCACGTGCCTCCTTAATTATTGAATGTAATGTTGGTGCGTCCAAGTGCACTAGGGAGCAGGCGGTCAGGGTTAACGATATCACTGTCACTAGATGACGCTCATTTAGCGGTTCTAAAAAATCTGCGTTTCAAAACGGTCGAAATATAGAAAAAAAAAGCGCCCGAGATGTCGTTAGGCTTAACTTTTACCGCTTGCTCACTGGTGCACGTGGACGCACCAACTTTGCACTGAATAATTAAGGAAGCACGTGGCTTGTTTGTTGTTTAAAAAGAAATCTATTTGTGTGTTCCTTCGCCTGTTGAAAGTAAGGGCTAGACAGAACTAGATAGCGGCGAATGGCTAGAGACGCTGCAGATTGCCATTTAGTGGCAATCCCCCTTTAAGCGTGTTTGCGGATTTTTTTTCAGTGCGCAGTGGTTGTCCGCTCTATCTCTTGGTCACAGTTATGAAATTATGATGTAATCCACAGATTACGAAGAATTTTTTTTTTTTTTTTTTGTACGCAATATTATCACCTTGCTCGACTTAAACTGAAAACACCACACGTATCTACTCAGTAATTATACAAATCAAAGCTGTATCGTTGCTGAATGATCAGCAACAAACAAACAACAGGTCTATAGAGCAGTGACATTTGCCGCCATATTGGCAACAGATTGGCACCAGTATGGGTTTTGGAGGGCATAACTACAAGGTGCACTACATAAAAATGAAGGGAAAAACAACGGAAGAGCGGATTTCTTAGGCTTAAAATAACGTTGTTTTCTCCAACAACACAAATCGCGCGTTTTAGGTCTAAGAAATCCACTCTTCATAGCATCGGCTTCAGTATGACGCCCTTCTGTTTCTCTCTGCAGTGCCCCTTGCAGCTAACCCATTAAGGCTCCAGCATAGAGTTATATACAATACTACTACGTCGTGTCACTGCTCTATACATACAGTACATCTCACTTAGAGAAAGCGGTTTGCCTTCGTTCTCGTTATGCCCATATTAGGACAATGACGTCACATTCGTTAATCGTCGGACTTTTACGGAAATACGAAGCTACTTCTCGTCAGGATTCAGAGCTTTACGTTTTAACTTCGTTTATAAGTGGCATAAATAATATGAGGTTTAGGCCTAAATAACAGGAAATACCAACATTGAAGCAAATAGCATTACAGGTAGGATGCCGAAATGTGAAGGGGGGGCTAGTAGCGCTACGCCAAATAAAGGAAAACATCGTACACATCGTACGAAACGATCGTAAATCGATAACTGAAATTGAAATCGAAACCGTAAATCCGAAATGAATGCGGCGAATCGTTTTGCGGAAAGAAACCAAAATTTCTCAAACCGAATGCCATTCGTGCTTTTATGAAATCTATAATTTTTGCGTTAGCACTCAACTCCTTTCCAGCAAAATTTCTCTCAACCTTCGGTCTCGGAAAATTAAATCTGGAAAGGAGTTTCACGCTAAAACACACAAATTGTTTCATACTACACGAAGCCCGTGCTACGCACGGATGGTGTTAGATGAAAACCCACCGACTAATGGAAATCGACCAAAAATTGGAAACCCGACCAATCGGATAGATGCGCATACTGGCTAACAAACGCCGATTTTCGTTCGCTTGGCTTTGCTCACTCAATCAGCGATCCCAAACCCGACATAGCCAGGAACCCTTTTCTGCGTCCGGCACTGACATTTGAATATTTCTACAGGGTTCTTGGAAAACCCGGAAAACTGAGAGAAATCGATTTCATGATTTTGGTGCAGGGAACCCATGGTAAAATAAATAATGCGTTTTTGTAGAACAAAGTTGAGAACTTTTAGCCCGGCGGCTTTGGCAATTTGTCGTTTGGGAGAGGCAGAAAGTAAAACGCCGACAAGGTCTCATAGGGCTTTTTTTGTTATCATTTCCAGAGATCTTATCATTGCCGATCACTTTGCAACGTAGCAATGATAAGCGCCGTGCACAGGAAGTTTATGAAGTGATTGTCGAAGCGATTGTTAGCTTCTTTCGGCCGCTTACGACCGCTAACGTTCGATTGCCATAAATCGCTTATGCCAATAACGAACATTACAATGACGCAATGACGGTAATGTAATTGCGCGTTATGAGACATTATGTCAACAAAAACTGTACCCGTGAGGTATTTGGTTTCGCACTAGACTTTTAAGTGTAGGCCTACATTTTACTGAAGGGCGTTTGGTAGGCAGCGCCGCCGTAAGCTATTGACCCCAAAATGGTGTCGCTTCTGAGAACTAGAGAAGAAAATTGTACTTGAAGAGTGAAACAAGCACACGTACACGTTGCGCCTGTGTCGTCACCGAATTACGGCTCAATGTCGTTCTGATTGCGGCAATTTGAGACAATACTATGTCGTGAAATGGGAACAACAACAATAAACACGCTTCGAAAACATTCTGGAGTGTATCGAGAACTTGGGATGTTTAATAGTGTGTATTTCACAATGATGTTGGTAACGCAATGTGCGAAAAAACAAAATTAGAGTTAGTGATATCTTTTAAATAAACGAAATTGTCTGTCAATGTCAGAAGTGGAGCAGTGAATATTGGCTTGATTGTGTTTTTTCTTTCTTCTTTTAAACGTGGTAGCCCCTGTTGCAATGCTCCCCCACCTCCCATCGAAAATATCGTGCAATCTTAAAATTAAAAAAAAAGCAAATATTACAGCTTTACAGCGTAGTAATGATAAATGTTTTAACATACAAAAAATACTTCAAAATGAAATTTACTTTCATAACCTCTCTGTATGGTAAGTGTAATCGTGTATCAATAGGGCAGTGACACGACGTAATATTATTGTGTATAACTCTATGGTGGAGTCAGTAACTGGGTTAGCTGCAAGGAGCACTGGAGGGAGAAAGGAAGATCGTCTTATTGAAGCCAGTGCTATTAGACTGGATTTCTTAAGCCTATAACGCGCGATTTTTATTGTTGGAGAAAACAACGTTCTTTTAAGCCTAAGAAATCCGCTCTCAAAGCACTGTCTTGACTAGAATTGCCGTTTTTCCGCTACATTTCAATCTAGTGCACCTTGTAGCTATTACCTCCAAATGGTGTCTCGTAGCCAATATGACGTCACTTAACGCTGCTCTATACCATTAAGCCTAATCTCAATGTAACATGGGACGACTTTAAACCTATACCATTAAGATTAACATTAAGGAAAATTGAAAATAAGCCAACAGCGAAAATCATACACTAGAAATAATGTAGTTCAGTAAGCCACCTTTATGCACTTATGTGGCATGACCCGGATTCGAACCGGCTACCCAGTTCGCCCCCAGATCACTTGCAGATCACTTGCATCCAGTGGAGAACGTGGCCATAGCGATTAAGGCGCTATGCAAGTGATCTGGGGGCGAACTGGGTAGCCGGTTCGAATCCGGGTCATGCCACTCCGACGAAACGTAAGTGCATAAAGGTGGCTCACTGAACTACGTTATTTCTAGTGTATGATTTTCGCTGTTGGCTTATTTTCAATTTTCCTTAATATTATTTCCAGCGATTTATGTCTATTTATTAAGATTAACAACCTAATTCGGAAGACCATCGGACTAGCGTACTTTTGTTTTATGCTTAGTGTATTATTATTAGTATCATTATTATTATTAGTATTAATGGGGCTCTCAACTAAATATGATAGTTTTGGAAGCATACGAATCAAATTGGACACTACAAAACACGGACTGAGGAGAGGGACATGAAGGTACACTACAAACATTGAAACCACTACCGCAGTTTTTAAGCGAATTTGTAGTGCTGGATTTTGTTAGTGAATCAGTAAATTGACACGCCATTTACCAAGCACATGTCGTCCTCAAGCAGGTTGCCAACTAGTATTTAACAAATTTATGGAAGAATACATGCTGGTTATTATGTTCAATTATGATGTTTGAGTGTCCACGTAGGGTTAGCGTCGGAGATGGAAGTGGGTCACTTTTTACGACCCATGACCCACCTTACCCACTCGAGCCACGACCCCACGACCCACTTGACCCACCCGATAAAGAACAAATTGTGATGACCCATCCCACGCTACGAAAAAAGTACAGTATACAGTATGCAAATGTAATCTTCTTTCAAACAGTCACCTTTTTGGAAAGAAGCATTTACTACGGGTTTTTAGCCTTCTGGGGGAAACTATTTTTGAAAGAGTAAGATAAATTTTTAAGGGTTACTAGTAAGACTACTGAAGTGTCAAATAACGTATTTAACGTGGGCCGGTGGGTGAACGGTCTTGAGGCATGCCCCACTTGACCCACGAAAAAATGTGACCCATTTAACCCACCGACACATGGGATAGTCCCATCTTTGGTTATCGTTGATGAAATTCTCAGAAAAAATAGCTCATGGAAAACATCTTAGTTATATATCACAAATTTTCCATCAACAACCAATTGGGAAAGTTCCCATAATAAATAATGAATTACTATTCTGTGCGCGGTGTATCTTGAGTCATGTAAGTATATTGTAAGCGGCTACGTCTTCCCGGATGGGGTGGCTTTAATCGATGGCCGCCATTGTTTTTGTAACCATCTTGGATATCAACAAGGCACTCTGCTACTGAAAACGTACAATCGATTATCTGTGTTCGTTCTGAGGAGAACTCAAGATAGACCGCAGACACTATACATCTTGATGATTTTTCGAAAAATCAATTTGCCTGTATTCATTCTCATGTTTTGACAGTTGACTATTCCAAAAACTAAGAATTCTTACACTGAATTCATAAAAAAAAAAAAATACGAAAGCAATAAGATTTTATAACGGATCTCCCACTCTGATCTATAAATAAAAAAAAGAATGACCTAGAATTTCATGCTTTTTTTTTTTTTTATTTCCCGTCGATTACTTTAGGGTAAGCCGGTTCCATTGCACGTGAAAGCAACGCCGCATTTCTCAAGGTCGCAATCCGTCTCGAGTATCAGATAACAATTTTTTTTCCCTCTTTTTTTCTTATACTTCTTTCTTTTATGGAAAACCTTATCTTAGCTGGGGTTGAAATCTAATACTCCCTGGAACGAAACTGAAAATCAAGAACACAGGATTGCACTCTTCTTAACAGTATCATTCTCCCACAGGAATGTAATACAATGGAACTATAAAAATAAACATTGAAACAAGTTAGAATCGGTTTACGATAATGATTGATACCCCGCGGCTTGTTTTGACGTCGCCGGCACATTGCATCGGTGTTTACCGGTACAGCAAGACCGGTACATCGATTCAATCTTGCACCATGGAGGACAAAACAGATTTATTTCCTGCAGCCAACTGTTGGATTTAGGTTCAGGAGAATCTTGGACTAAGTTCCCACATAAACACACTAGGGAGAGACGTACTACAGTGCAGCTGAAAGGCGCCAGGGCGCCAACATGTGATTATCTGATCACTCTGCTCTCAACAAGAAAATTACTTCTCACTTTTGGCCCAATTAGGCCTTTCTAGGTACAAGAACTGCCTACGATATAATCGTTAATGGAAATTATAGGGCTAGTTATTCAAATGAAAGCTTAATTACTGAAATATAGCTTAATTACTCAATACTGCCCTAATCACGAAAATGCAGGCCTAATTACTCAAATTCAAGCCTTTACTCAAATACAGGCCTAATTATTAAATGCAGGTTTAATTACTCAAGTGCAGGGCTAATTACTGAAATGCAGGCCTAATTACTCAAATGCAGGCCTAATTGCTCAAATATAGTCCTAATTACTCAAATATAGTCCTAATTGCTCAAATATAGTCCTAATTGCTCAAATATAGTCCTAATTACTCAACTATAGTCCTAATTGCTCAAATGTAGTCCTAATTGCTCAAATATAGTCCTAATTGCTCAAATGTAGTCCTAATTGCTCAAATATAGTCCTAATTGCTCAAATATAGTCCTAATTACTTAAATATAGTCCTAATTGCTCAAATATAGTCCTAATTGCTCAATATAGTCCTAATTACTCAAATAGAGTCCTAATTAAGCCTGTATCCAGTAGCGCGTCATCCAGTAGCGGACCAACATAATACTGATGTATTCTCCGCGTGTTGGGGGGATAATCATGCAGATAATGAAAAATCAATGGTTACCATGTGAAGAACGTTTGAAAAGATATGTTTGATGATGGGCGATTAAGACTGGACTGACCTAATCAAGGCCCGCCACACTGTCTGGTGAAGTGAGTTTGACTGTCCAACATTTATTTTTTTATTTTCAACTATTCCCTGTCGTCTAGACCAGAAGACACAGCATGAAGTTGATAAAAGCCCGAGTCCGCACCATTGTTGAAGCCTTACTTTAATGTTAGAGCCATTAAAAGGACACTCCTCCCAGCGCCATTTTTCTCGATCATCCACATCAAATGCGGCTCCAAAATTCAATTTACTTACCGTTAATCAATCCCATGCTAAAAATACCGTTTTAAAATATGGCGTCTACGATATTTTCTGTTGAATACTGGGAACTATGTTTACTATAGGATGAAGTAAATGATCCTTTGCGCGCTTACAATGACCGTGACGTTTAATGTTTGTATGTGCTGTACTAATTTGTAATCGTTTGCTATATAATTACCATGACATCAAAAATCTAAAAGACTAATGCAGTAAAAATTAAAATGATTTATGTTAGTAGATCGCCGAAGAAAAATTATAAGATACTAACATAAAAAATTATAAAGTGAGATTTTTTAAAATACGAACATCATTCCGGTTTGTGACGACACAATTAATGGGTTCATGCTGGTTCGTCTATTAGGCGCAAGGCCAACTTGGACAGTAGCTGCGTTCCTCGATGCGAGGAACGCAGCTCCGTCTCAATTGACTGTGGCGATGGTAAATGCGCGGATGGCGATCTGCGTGTGGCTGTTATAAGGCAGGCCGGATGTATCTTTAATTCTGGAGTGCACCCCAGAAAGAGATGTTACGGCACCTCCAGCAATTGGCAGAAACAGTAATAATGACCTGAGCCAAAACTAATGTGGTATTTGTTGCGAACCGGTTATGAAGGCTTTAATTTAATTTAATTTATTTTAAGTTCTCCTCTCTCCAACCCTTGGCTCAAATTTCCACGGGGAAGGGAGGTCGAGTGTTACGTCGTTCGAAAGAACTAAAGGTTGGGAGAACGTCTCTGTAAATCATTTTTTGATCAGTGTTTGCAACACCAAATAACGACCTAAACAGAATTCGTATGGAGTACTGAGAAGTATGGAATTTTATAAGGCGCTTTTCCAGACGTTCAAAAGTACGGAATTCTAACGAATTTTCGATGCAAGGCTGGAAAAGCATGGAATTTACTCTAACCGTAATTTTTTAAGTTTTAGAACTAGTGCAATTCAATTTTTTTTAGTGAGAAATTTTTTTTTTTTATTAAACTTGTATGTTACTGTGGTTTAAAATCAGTTTTCCCTTTCATATCTGAAAACGTTTGTTCTAATAATAATACATTGAATTTAATGTCGAAAAAAAATTCAAATTTAGGGCCAAAATTAATTTAGCACCACAAGGATACTTAGTAGGATACTTCATTTGAAAAATGGCATGAAAAATAGATTTTTATGGCCAGAAAAGGCTGGAAAAGGCATAGAATTTGGTTTAGACCATATTTTGTATTATATAATGTTGCTTTTTAACGGTTTCATTTGTTCATCTGGATTTTATTTTTTACTTGGGCCGATCCTACACCTCCCGTGTCCAACACGTTTGGCAAAGCCATCGGGAGCCATAGAGTCCCTGGCAGGTCTAACCTTGGTGGTAAGGGATTCGTGTCCCAATACCTAATCCCCTCACCTTCCCTTGGCCAATCTGTATCATTATTTGTGATTGTCTTCTGTTTTTTAATTGAGGCTGGCTGTTAACGATCTTAGGGTCTTTGCCAGACCTGTTGCTATCGTGACAAATTATTATTAATTAAATCTCATGAGTTAGTGTACGAACCCTACCATAATTGTCACGTACTCTGTTGTGTATTCGCGTGAAGGTGGCCACACAAGAATGGGTCCACAGAATTTACATTCCATGGGTGTGTTGCGTTCCCGTTGGTCAGAGGCGATTACGTAAGTCTCATTTTCGTATACCAAATGGACAAAAAGTTATTGGGGGTGGTGTCAGATTTTAGAGACATACTCTGTGTATAGATGCTACATCGTTAATTGTACTTCTCCATGGTGAAAGCTGTTTGTTAAATTTCAATCTTTCGCGCTGCGAAAATAAATGTATTTTCGTCCGTATTTTCATATAGGCTTGTAATACTTTAGGAGCAGCGTCACAGTTAGAAAACTACCGGAAGCGTCATTCACACCTATTTTGCAACTGCCAAACTTTCCGCTGCGTCACAAATCGCAACCTTTTGTGTTATCAGGCGACAAAATCTCCATCACACGGATTTTAGCTTTTCTGCCGTACTGGCATTTTTCTTAAGACGCCACCTGAAAACAAGGAAACTCTCTTAGATGTAAAAAAAAAAAAAAAAAAAAAAAAAACCACAAGTGTCAAGTGGTCGCCGTTCTTCCATAAACGTTATCTGGATAGGGCAGAGACGGTGATGTTATCGCCGCATCTTGACGGGCCACGGGCTAGCGTGTGTCTTAATAGGCACACCGAATTTCAGATCCCTATCTCGTGTAGTTTTCGGCTGATTGGTTTAGAGTGACGGACAAGCAAAATCGCCGTGTGAAGCTTCCACTTTACGGGCGTATGCTTTACGAGAGGCAAGCCTGCGGTGAATTCTGAAAAAAACAAAAATAATAATAATAAAAAAAAAACAAGTTGTGGAATATTCGTCGACATTGTGCCTATTTTGAGCCACTTCACTTTCTCTTCCATCAAAACAAATTTATTGTTGTTGCTAAAAAAAAAACAAAAAAACTCGTGGAGTGAAGATTAAAATGTAATTAGCGTCAAGGTCCCGTATTGGCCGGTGGACCTCGGTGAAATGCCAGTGGGCTTTGATTGCCACTATGGATACACGTTTACCACAGCGATAAAACTAAATCCACCCAAAACCAAAACTGGTAGAAAAACCCGCCAAGTTTCCAAAAACGATCGGCCTTTGAAGGTAGTGATATCATTCAACCAAGGAAAGGCCGCCAAGGTCAATCCTATTAGCCAAGTTAATCGCACCTACTAATAATTCGAAATTTAAATGAAAACTTGAAGATTGCTACTCGATGTAGCAATCTTCAGGTTTTCATTTAATGTCCAAAGTATTATTGGGTGCGATTAACTTGGCTAATAGGATTGACCTTGGCGGCCTTTCCTTGGTTGAATGATATCACTACCTTCAAAGGCCGATCGTTTTTGGAAACTTGGTGGGTTTTTCTACCAGTTTTGGTTTTGGGTGGATATCAGAAGTTTCAGAAGGTTACACTGTGTTATCTTCATGATCTGTACCTTTTTTTCTAGAGAAATTTTATTTCTATAAATTTTCACATTTTTAATTTTCAAATTTAGTGGGCTCGGATTGGCACTATGGATACAAGTTTACCACAGCGATAAAACTAAATAAACACTGACTATTTTTTTTTACGGCCTACGCATTGTAAATAAGTGCAATTTTGTCAACAATTAAACTGATAAGCTTAACTTATCGTCTTAAACGGAAAATAATAAAATAATTTGTGAAAACTGTTAAAAACTAGATTTATTAAGGATTCCCACCGGATTTTTAAATTACATCGAACTCCTTCGCCCCACCGATTATAATGTTAAAGTTAAATGAAACTATTAAAATTTCTCAGGAAACAATTTTCGCGTTTTCATTTAACTCTTTGATTGGTAGCATATTGGTGGTTTTGACATCACGATTCTGAAAGGGGGACAAGCTTGGTGAAATCTTTAACTTGGTTAAATCATCCTGCTTTGGCTGGTTAAACAGGGCGGAAGAGAATAAATGGACCAGGTTCAGGGGCGTACCGTTTTCCCGTACTGTTTTTTTTCCGGTATGGCCAGTACGCCCCTGGCCGAGTCCCATCTTGTAACTTTTCCAATTCAAATGAAACACGGATGAGCTTAGAGTCGTTAAGGAACCATTTTCAAGTGAGACTTTACTTGAAATTTGACAGTTCCGTTCAAGATCATCACGTTTCTAAGTTTTTACCCGAGCGTAGCAAACCACGTCGGTATAAATTTGAAAGATTATAGGGAATTAGCAAGGAATTAACATTATTAGCCAGCGAAAAACTGTTTCAGGCAACGATACGTTGAGCGCGCAAAACGGTGCATCATGCGATTTTGAGTCAAAGGATGCGCTGATTGAGTGAGCGAAGCGAACGTAACTCAGCGTTTGTTAGCCATTGTGCGCACAAATTTGATTGAAGAAACTTAATTCGTTGAAACATGGGCGTACAGATGAGCAACCAAACCGCATCCCTGGCTCAAAAAAAAATTAAAGTGGAGGGCTATGCGCCAAATTTGCTGGCTAATAGGGTTAACCTTGGCGGCCGTTTCCTGGTTGAATGATATCACAACTTTCAAAGGCCGACCCTTTTTGGAAACTTGGCGGCTTCTCATACACCAGTTTTGGTTTTTGGTGGATATACAACTTTCGTAGGACTGTGAACGTACCAAAGGTCACTCTGTCTTATCTTCATCTCTGTCATTTTTTTCTGGAGGAATTTTATGTGTATAAATCTTCTCATTGATAATTAATCGTATGTGATCATGTATAACAATTAATATACAATTTCATCTACTTGACTGATCATCTACTTGGCGTCGACACACTAGCGTGTGTCTTCCATACGCCATTGTGGTTCAGCAATCTTGGGGCAGTACCAAGACCTACTACTTAATTTTTTTTTTGTTATGTGTTTTTTTTCCTGGAGTTGCCACTTTGCCTCGTTGCCCCAAAAAGCGAGAGGCAGGAAAAAAGGCAAGTCAGAATTCATGATCCTCGAAGAAAAGCTTTTGTGTAAATGGGTTTTCGCTTGCTTTTATGGTTTACCTTCCATGATTTTGTCTATCTACAGGGCAGAAAAGGCAAAAAGGGGTAAAAAACAGAACGGGGGGGGGGGGGTGTGCCCCAAGTACTCCAATGTGCGTACGTCCTTGCTCAAGAACAGAATGAGGCTTCGACTTCGATTTATTTCCAGATTTATGGCCTATGCCATAAGCAATGAGACAGTGACAGTCGCTCATTTCGTTCAGAAATCTCCAAAAATGTCCAACAACTATCAGGTTTGTCCCTAAACAGTTTTATTTTGTTCTCCGCCCCCTACGAGTTCACCCTAATTTTAATTTTATTTCTTTGTATTTTTTGACAGTGACCCCCATGTTTGGTCAGTTTAACAAACTAAACCCATGTTCCGTTACGCTACAACGACTCTTACATTAACGACCGTACTTTATTTAGTTTTCTTTTTGCTTTTTGAAGGTCACTATATTAATGTGGCAATCACGTTTCGAATTTTTAAACGCGCCGCCTTAGCTGTCAGACCTTGGAACTGCTCGCCATCTGTTGCCGGTAATTGTTACTACCGAGTGACAGCGGAAGTCCGCCGTGCGGTGTTGCCGGAAACAACAGGATGCAAATAAAAAGATAAAAATAAAAAATTGGCTATGCAGGAAAGCTACAGAGGAGTTTTTAAAAGAGCCGTCCGTGCCCCTAGGGAATTATTTCAAAATTTACTGTAATTTAATAAATTACGAAATTTGGCTGGTGTGAAAACTAATAACTTAGAAAATTAGTCGAGTATATATATATGTTTTCGTTTTAATTGTTTTCTTTGATATTTCAGTTTGATATTTGAACTTCTTTGACAATTCATTTTCTTTCATAAGGAATGAAATTCGAAGTGTAAAGCTTGTGGCACACTGCTCCGTTCCGTTCCGTTCCGACGACGAAGAGAGCCTCGAGAGCCAACTGAGTTAGTGACGGAAGCAATGTATGCTGGGCCATCCGTTGCAGTCAGTCGCTAACTACGATGGCTCTGGAGGCTCTCTTCGTAGTCGGAACGGAACGGAACGGAGCAGTGTGCCACAAGCTTAATGCTCGTGTACTAGACATAGAAATAAGTGTACTAAGGATTCAAACTCAGGGATTCGAACCGAAACATCCGAGAGAAGAGTCCAAGGGACAGACTGCTATTTGACCAGAATTGTGTTAGTTCCCCCTTTCCATTTAGCGATTAATGCACAGACACGCTATAGCGTGCAGTTCAGAAAGTAAGGCTGCATTAAAAATCCTTAAAATCAGTGAAACAAGAAAACCCCACGTAAGCTGTGTTACAGAAGTTGTAAGGGATGTGTGGTTCCTGCTGTTCGGCTCCGGCATCGGTTTTGCTTTTGCTTTGTACAACACCTTATGTAGGCTTTCCTTGTTTCACTGATTTTAAGGATTTTTGTTTAAATCCAGCTTGTATCAGGTTTTAGCATTTTTTGTACGTATGTTACTGGTGTTTATTAAATCACATACGTATGGAAAGATGTGTTTACTGATGATGATCTTTATTTATTTAACCTATCGCTTCACAGCCAAATGATTAACCACCAAGTGCAACAGTGGTGAGAAACACGGCAAAAGAAACCGAACTGTTGTAATCACTTAACAAGACACAACAATTGAGGACCACGGACGGCATCCAGTTACCGATAAGATGAGTTGATTTAATTATGGAGCATCTGCCCCACACAAAACTACTTCAACAAATAAAAGAAAGAAAATTACGACACATCATAACTAATCTAGACACACGCTAGTGTCGCGCCAAGTTAGGCAACAAACATCACATCAATTCAATTGTCGAGGTTGTAAACCATTGTAGCGCGACGCCATAGCGTCAGTGTCTTGTATCCTGAAGCATAGTTGGGCACATTTCAGGTGCTTGGGGAAAAATAATAATGCGGTACAAAAGCTTAAATTGTATTGAAATCGAGAGCTATGACCCACCTGACAAAAATTAACTCGTGTAGGAATGCCCACTAAGCTGCTTTCAATGCAAAATCTGACCCTCAATAACTTTGAAAATGTGTTACTACTAGCTAGCTAGCTAGTCCGCTCATCCCCATGTTAAATCCCATAGGGTGATAATTCATCGATACCGAGATACGGGAAGGCTTCCAGCTATGAAATTGGACGAATGGGTGCAGTACAACATAAACTGCGTACCTTTTATGGTTTGGAGCCTGGAGACGTAACGGGGATGGTGTGGGAGGGCGCATAAGTACGAAAATATTGTTATAACCATTGTTAGTATTGTCGGCGTCGTCTCTCATTGGACGCCCAAAGTACAGACAATGAGAACGTGTATACCGACGTGCGTGCCCACACACACACTAGTGCATCGCGATAAATCTAAACAACGTTGCAAAGAAATTGTATTCACGTCCAAGTCACGACAAATAAACCAACTGTAAAAACAAAACAAAATAAACAAAGCCAAAAACTGGTAAAGAGACCACCAAGTTAAAAGTGGTTCGGCCCTTCAAATGAGTGATATCAACACACCAAAATTAACTAAATAAACCAAATTAAAAGAAAATTAAAACCAAACCAAAAACCTATGAAGAGGGGACTAAGTTGAGAATCGTTCGGCCTATAGTAGCAAATTGTTGAAAACCAATTTCTTGTTGACGTGGCACTTTATTACACATCTGCACGTAGTGGAGTTGATTCAATACACAATTTAAAAAACAAAGGAGTGATATTAACACACCAAAACACTCGCCAACTTAATCGCACCGAATAATACTTTGGACGTTAAATGAAAACTTGAACATGGCTACCGAAAGTAGCAATGTTCTAGTTTTCATTTAACCTTCGAACTATTAAGCAGTGCGATTAACTTGGCGAATGTTTTGGTGTGTTGATATCACTCCTTTGAAGGACCGAACCATTCGGAACTTGGCGGCCCCTTTTACCAGTTTTGGTTTTTGAAATGTACAAAACAACGTGGCCACCTCTATGACCTCGTTGATTCTTTGCAAATCCTGAGGACTTACGTAGTCATACTTGACGTGTGATCGGGAACCTAATAGCTGAAACTCAAACAAACAAAAGCGGTCAAACTCAACTTCTTACAAGGACCTAAAGTGTGCGTGGCCTATCTTGAGTTCGCTGCAGAACGAAGACAGATAATCGATAGTACATTTTTGGTAGCAAAGTGCCTTGTTGATATCCAAAATGGTTACAAAAACAATGGCGGCCGTCGATTAAAGCCGCTCCCTCCAAGAAGACGTAGCCACTCATAAAATACTTCCAGGACTCAAGATACGCCGCGCACACAAGCCGAGCTATTTGGCGTCGTATTACCATATGGCGAAGACTGAAAATAAACAAAATGCTAACAGTGCAGGCGTCTTAACAATACTCGTGCTGTGTCAATTTCCCTTGCTATTACACCTAATTATCCAGCCGCTAAATTGCTCCCCTGTAATGCGAAAATGTGCTACTTTTTTTTTTTGGGGGGGGGGAGAAACAAAACTTTAAAGGCCTAGGGTCGCATGAAAGAAGATATTTTTTAATCTAGTTAAAAAATTTTCACGATTTGTATGCGACCTTACCACACTGGCATAGCTACATTAGGTGGGGCCAGTAGCTAATTAGCCCTCGGGGCCCCCCCCCCTACTTAATATAAAGGATGGCTCATAAAAAACGGACCAGTTGAAAAATTTCTAAGCACATACTCTTTCTAATTTTAATTTTACTGTTGTTGTAGTGAAAATAAGGGCCACTGTTTCGTACTCCAGTCAAGTGGTTCATATTTTCACTTTAAGAAAAAAAAACTTAAAATTATTTGGACTTAGAGAAATTGTTCAGCCCGTGCGCTTTTTATAGGCTCCCCTATTTTTTTTTTTTAATGATAGGGAGGAATGGATGGACGGGTGGGTTCGAATACAATTTTTTTAAACACAGTCCTGTATCAACTTAAATAACTAGTGTACTACAAAAGAGCCTTTTTTAAATCTAAATATTTTTTTCTTTCGGGGAGGGGGTCCCCTGAGGCTGGGGGTCGGTGGCACCACCATTGTCACCCCGCCACCCCGTAGCTACGCCTTATTCCACGCTGTCGACCCTGATTTAAAAAAAAATAACAAGGATGCACTACACTGCATTAGTAATTCCACGTTTTGTATGGCAGAATAAAGGAAAATGTGTAATTGATGTATGCAGTTGTAACGACAGACATTACCAACAGGACACTACTAAAAAATCTGAATGCGTGGTGGACTGAAGAATATCTACTATATTGCACATTATCATATTAAAAAAAATTGTCTCGTAACTTTTGCTACTACGATACGGCAAATGAGCCAGAATCTTGTGTGCGACGATGCAATCACTGACCAGATAAGTTTTCATCGGACGCTGATATTGGTTTTCTTACAAAAAACAAACAAACAAACTGAAAGCTTCGTTGTTTTACAGTTTCCTGTTCTCTTTGTTCTTCTTCATCAGACGTTTACATTTTTTTAAATCTTTGAACACCATATTTTCAGTAATTTCAGCAGGTAATTTGGGGGGGGGGGGGTAGTAGGAGAAATCATATTGCGCTGAGGGTACGTGAGGTTGACTACTTTAAATTTATTTACACTTTTTAGGTGTATTAACAAGAGTTAAATATTCACACGAAATATTTGACAAATATATGACAAATTCCACATTGAATATAACACTGCAATTTCATGTGGCCAATTTTTGTTAGGTCAATCAATACAAAGTACATGTTTTACTAGCATTTTATAATTATCTTTATTATTATTATTTGTAATTTTAAATCTGTTCGTAAAACTAATATCGAACCAATAAAACTTGCTTGAGTCTTCCTGTTACGGATTTAAAAAAAAAATCGGAGAATTCAAGGCCAGGAGGAATATTCCGCCCTTCCCTCCCTGGCCAGTCCGCCACTGTAAAAATATGACATCATTTGCTTTGTTCACTCGTTCAATAAGAAACAACACCACAAATAAGCGTAATAAAATACTATAATATATCGCACCCGAAAAGCAGCAAGGCTATGAGCGCCTCGCATTGAATGTACCGTCCAGATTCCACCGTAAAAATTCGGTGTACCTTCCAGATTACCGCTAAAGGTAAGTGACGACTCACTTTGTATTGTACTTCGCGATAAGAGAGGAGCCATCTCGTTGTCCACGCATGCAGTACCTTCCTAAACAACCGAATAGAACGCACCACTGTTAAAGACAATTTGGCTCCAAACTTGATGTCGCGCGTGCGCAGTGATGTTGTAACAGCCGTTCAGTACCTTCCAAAACTGCAATCACAGCTCAGCAAAATTAACAAGCTCAACAGAGCACTCGTTACGTCATAACTTTAACGTGACCATACGTGGTTAATTGATTGGACGAGGCTAGGCTAAGGGATGTAACCAGGCGCTAGCAATGCAAAATTGCAAACCATCTCGGGGACGTGGTTTGGAGTGGTTGCCAGTGGTGGAGCTTTTGAGCATGCGTGAGGAACTGGAAACAGATTCATTGCTGACGATGGTTGACGTAAGCCAGCCACATCAACAACGGCTATAGTAGGGAATGAGCTGAACTGTCACCAACAGTGGCGCGTTTGGTTCGTTCTGTTCGGTTCTTAAGAAGGTACTGATAATCTTTAACCAACCGCAATTTGAAGAGCTGACTTGCCGAAATGCGCAGTTACACGCCGCAATTTTTCGTATGAGCGCACACCTTTACGACGACATTCGGCTGACGTCATCCACAGACTGTACACTATCGGGTGACGGTTTTTCGCTTAAGGACCTCGTTAGAGGCTATCATACTTCGAACGTCTTATGTATATTCTGTAGAACATAATACCTTTTGTAGTTGCGCGCTGCAAGTGACCCACCCACATACTTGAATTTCGCCGGATCAGAATTGAACAAATGTGTCTGGCTTTTGAGGAGATGTCGCTGACGTAAATCACCTCAACCCGTTGTTTGGCCACAACCGCATTAATTCGTGTGACACGTCGAATTAAAAAGGTGGTTTTGTCCCGCTGATCACAAACGAGGATTGCTCC
>JAHWFP010157547.1:16278-40507 GCA_023313725.1 Lithobius niger | reverse complement strand
GAAAAGTAGGTGTGCAAAAAATGTGCAAAAACTGAAAAATTGGTGTGCGAAAGATGTACAAAAAATGAAAAGTAGGTATGCGAAAAATGTGCAAAAACTGAAAAATTGGTGTGCAAAAAATGTGCAAAAAATGAAAAGTAGGTATGCGAAAAATGTGCAAAAACTGAAAAATTGGTCTGCGAAAAATGTGCAAAAAATGAAAAGTGGGTATGCGAAAAATATTTAAAAAATGAAAAGTAGGAATGAGAAGAACGTGCAAAAAAAAGAAAAGTAGGTATGCGAAAAATGAACAAAAAAATGAAAAGTAGGTATGCGAAAACTGTACAAAAAATGAAAAGTAGATATACGATAAATGTGCCAAAAATGAAAAGTAGATGTGCAAAAATGTGCAAAAAATGAAAAGTGGGTATGCGAAAAATGCAAAAAATGAAAAGTGGGTATACGAAAAATGTGCAAAAAAATGAAAAGTACGAATGTGAAAAAAGCAGGTACTCCTGGCAGCTCCCATGAACTTAAATATCAACTCTCAGACAGTACCACCAACGATCTGCTCGCAGTCAATAAATCTTTGATTTATGGCGACTGTATCAGTTGCAGAATCTTGTGCATACCCCATAAAGTGTAAATCTGCATTCACTCACTCTGCAAAAAGTCATGTTTTAATAGGAAGTCTGCTTTAAATGACCACTCTGTAGACGACGTTTAGTATTTGCTTGCAAACTCTACAAAAAAAATTAATTCAGACAAGACTTATATTTGCTGTTTCGTCTGAAGGACATGCGCATAAATTGCCCTGACTAGCACGCTTACTCTCATGTGCATATACCAACCAAGGTTACTTAATGGTTTCATTTGCACTTTACTAAAAGAAAAGAGGATAGAATTTGTGTCAAATGGAAAAAAAAATATTTTAATTTTTTTTTTGTATAAAAATTCGTGATCTTTTTGGACAGCCGTATACGCAAATTGAAAAAAGCATCCATCCACAGCATTCTTACTGCATTTTAGATTCTCTCTTTCGGGTTAAAGTATTTTGCCATCAGTATGTCACGGGATAAATTAAAAACCAATAGACCTTTTGTGGGGATAAAAAAGCTGTGGAAAGACAAAAAAAAACTCGAAAAAATGGGTGGGGCGGGGGACGTGAAGTGGGGAGAGAAACACGAGAGGATTAAAGGAGCTGAAGAAAAAACACTGATGATTGTAGGGTTCGAATCCCCGGTATTTCCCCTCGCCTTGCCGGACTTCCTTCTGTTTACGAAAAAGCCCTAAAGCGGCTAAAAGTGAGTCAATTTATCTACACCAACAGTTTACTCCTAGAAATGTATTTTAAAAAGGTACACCCCTCCCCAGTTGCAACTCATTGCATTCGGAATTTTTACCCGATATAAACATTATCAAGAATTTATATAGGGTTGGGGAGGAGAATTTTGTGACTGAGACCCATTCTGAAACGTCTTAGATTCATTCCTATTAGTTCCGTCGAAGTTTATAGAGGGCGCCATGAGTTTCGTGTGGGAATTTCTACTCAGTTTTCAGCCTAAAATTAAACTAAACTATACGAACCTATAGCTTGTATTTAATTATTATTTAGTTTAGCGTAGTTATAATTTAGTTTACTTTAGATTTGGGCTAAGAAATGAGCAAAAATTACCAGATGAAACGTGTGGCGTCCTCTGAAAACTCTGACGGAACTAATAGGTATGAATGTAACACTTTTCAATAGGGACTTTTTAGAGTTACAAATTCTCCTCCCAATCCCAATCAAGTCTCGACATTATTAATACCGTAGGTAAGCGAAGTATCATCATCAGCCTTGGAGGATGGATAGTTAATTGTCCTTCCTCCAGGTCATCAGCTGCAGCATGGATTGGCGGACCGTGGCAGCAGCAACAGTAATGCGAACTGAGAAAAAGGTTGCAAGTGGCTATTCTGCAATCCAGGTAATGAAAGCCATCGATGGGTACACGCCAACGGTTGTGCGAAGGGAACATGCCGTCTTTAGATGTTATGTTAACGGGTTAGAAGGGTTGCCTTCCTTAGCTGGTACCAGAGAAAAAATAATCTCCTAAAAAAATAGTCCCTCCTTCCCTTCTCCCCTCGACTAAATTTCTTACAAAAAATGCTCCCGGGGAACAAATTTCCTAGGAAAAATGGTACCTCCCGTTAGGTAAAATGGCCCCCGGATGAATTTATGGGGGACTTAATATTCTGTTTGCAAGCCCACCTTACTAAATAAAGATGGGACCGAATTTATGGGTAGTACTTAATATTCTAGCTGCGACTACAGGGAGAAATGAATAGGAGAAGGGTTTAATATTCTAGCTGGAACTGTGAATCAGATCCATGTAATTCATTCCTCTATGTAAATTCGTTCCCCCTTTCGTTACTAAGAAATTTTGGGGTGGACCATGGGCAGATCCGTAGGAAGCAAATTAAAAGTGTTACGGCCTAACCAAATCAACTAGGGGTCTAGGGGAGCACTGAAGTTCCCACAACTGGGTCCCGGGCAGAACCACGAAAGTTGAGCAGTTTCTGGTAATGTAGTGTCTTATCTGGCTCTGGAGGCCTTGTTTTTAACAAAATGTTTAAGGTTTTATTTCTTAGTTAAAATGTGGACCACAGCAGGGACGGATCTAGGAATTTATGGTTGAGGGGGGGGGGATTTTTTGTAGACTTTTTTTGGCTCTTTGTAGTTCGCTCCACCGACTGGGGTGTATTTTCCTGACCGATAGTGACTTTTTAGTTGGTGCCCCCCCCCCCCCTCCCCCCGAGCCTCTCCAATTTCGGCTATGAAGCTGCTTTGTGGTAATAAGTGTACGAATTTGATCGGAAGAGGGCACAATAATTGTTGTGTTAATATAAGCTGTTAGTGTCTCCAAATCACATGAAGTCGGCGGGAAGTCCTGTGTTTGAGTCCCAGTCAGGGTAATTGGCTTTTATTTCCTTCTCAGATGAGTGTATCGTGTATCCTAGCAAAATCAGTCTTTAACGCAGCCAGTTTGCTTCGTTGACCCTTTGCCTTGCGATTAATTTTTTTATTTACATCAGTTCATTTTAGAACCTTACCCTTATGTACGTAGCATCTAATAAGTAATCAGTCCCCCCCCCCCCCGTGTATGTAGGCGATGTTTCCTATTCCGTTATTAGTGACTTACAAAACTTACTTTTGAGAAAGTTATAATCGGTTGGCTGCTGTGTTGGGCTTTGTCCCAAGTTTGGTGTTGACCACTTGCTGAAGCTTAATTTACCGTTTCTTTTACTTCTTTTCCCCCAAAACCTCCTTCTCTTGGTCAAGCTCATTGTATTTCGTAGGGTGCCGGAGAAAATAGAAGTTGCGCTCTGTTTATGCACACTACGTGATAGTATATAAGCTCCATGGTTTATGCTAGTGGGACAGATGCCGTTCATCAAAGCTCAGCTCAGGAAAGCCACGCGCGTGTTACAGGGCCGCTTCAAAAGTTTGACGACTGTAGACGCGTTGTATGTGTTTGGATATATGGTATTTTAAAACTTGTGTGCCGAACAGTGGTACGGCAAATGCCGCACCAGTCGTACCGCTTCCTACGGCCATGACCATGGGACCATCTTCCCTAAAGGGGGGGGGGGGGGTCAAATTTACTAGCGAAATTTAAACCCGCCGCTCCCCACAAAATTATTTTCCTAGGAAATTTGGTCCGTGGTGGTTTTCCAGGGGACCATTTTTTCTGTGACAACGTGTTACCAGTTTATTAAACAGATCTTCACTTTGAGTTCATTTTTCTATCAGAAGGGAGTACAACATTCAAATCCGTATGTGTAACGAGTTCATCGTAACGTGTGGCAGTATCGGCTACATCATATAGACTCCAGCTTCATGCCGGCATTTCTGAATCTAATACGGTAAAATTTCAAGAGCGAGTATATATTTGATTTACTTTATACATATTTGAAACGAGCGGCAATCAGAAACCTATTTCGCTGGGGTGGAGGAAGCAGGGGGATGAGGGGTTTTGAGATGAGCTGCTGGCAGTTACCTTTTTGGCTGCTCCAATTTGCTGCGGCCTTACAACTGAGAAGGACCGTACGAAATGGTCGCCATGAACCTGTCCAGTTTGTATCCAAGGCTAATTACCCGCATTGCAAACAAACCCGCAAGTCAAAACACCAGCAGCAGACCTCATTTAACCCCTCACGCCCCCATATACCTCCCCCCCCCCCCCCAACAACCTCCTTCCCTCCTGGTGATTCCATTAATGAGAATTTACTCTAGTTTATCGGTTGTTTGCCTAAAGTCCCGTTAAGGACACAGTCGGAATAAGGATATAAAAAAAATATCAAAAAAGAACTTCGCATACAAACAACCATGACTGTATGTTGTGCCTGTAATCCGCAAGAATGAATTGGGTCACAACCCGAGGAGAGCAATCGTGTTTGAAAGTGACAGACGATTTTTTTTCCTTTCCTTCTTTTTTTTTTCTGTTGGGTGTATGAATTCGCCTGATTGTCTCAACCGATTGTAAAAACGAGCGTGCAATTACGAAATTTTAATTGCCGTTTTCACCTTGGCCGTTAGCTCAGTGTGCCGTCTAAAAGTCATGGCAGTTTCATTGAAAAAAAAGTAATTGACAGTGATTATAGAAAAAATAAATGAAGTGAACGTAAAGAGTCAGTTCTGAGCATGACAAAAAATAACAAGTGAGCATCATTACCGAGGGAAACAATCTCCGTGCTGTTATGAGCCTGGACAAGGGTTGGACTTTTTTTTCCCCACACCCTACGGAGTATCAAGGCCAACTGAGATTGATGCTGTGCTTAGTACAGGGAGGTACGTGGCTTTAATCTCACATGGCCTTGTGAAGTACATCAACAGCATCGGCACCTTCCTAAACGAACAAACAGAGCGTACCAAACGCACCACTGTTGGTGACAGTTTGGCTCATTCCCTGCTTATATCCGTGTTGATGCGGCTTGATTGACGTCAACATCATCAGCGATGAATCTGTTTCGTCAACACTGTTCCCTCGCGCATGCTCAAATCTCCACCCCAGCAAACCACCTCACTGAGATGGTTCGCAATTTGGCATTGCTCTCGCCTGGTCACAGCTATTCCCCAGTCCTGATCAAATCCATTAGCCAGGTCAGGTCGCGGTGTAGACGTATCCAATACTCTGCTTAGCTTGTTGAGTTGTATTGTAGTTTAGGAAGGTACTGAACGGCTTACATCACTGCGCATGCGCGACGTCAAGTTTGGAGCCAAACTGTCTCTAACAGTGGTGCGTTCTGTTTGCTCTGTTCGGTGCTTTAGGAAGATACTGCATGTTGGGACTACTGTATGGCGCGACATATACTGATTGGGGACCTTTCCGAATTTGTCAGCTGAGGGTGGGGGAGTTGGAAGTTTGTGGTGGACACCTAAAATTGTGCAGTCCCCCCTTAACTCGCTCTAAATTTGAAAAATGTGAAAATTTGCTAACGGGAAAAAAGGGAGAAGATGTGATAAAATGCGAAAATATGAGGAGTATAGTGTGGGGAAAAATGAGGCAAAGCTCACAAACTCACATAACAACAATCAAAATTGTCCATCTGATTTTTGGTCCGGGATTATGTGAGTCTGTGGTTAATTTCACAACATTGAAGCCAAATGCTGTGTGACCGGAAAAAACTCGCTTCGTTTTGCTAAACCGAAGTGTTGTACGTTAAGCATGAAGTCGCGCACATCGTATTGCGCGTAAAATGGAATATCCAAAAGCAGATATGCGAAAGATGTGAACAAAATTCAAAGTAGGTAGGCGAAAAATGTGTGGGGAAAAATTAAAAGTAGGTATGTGAAAAAAATGTGAGAAAAGCAGGTACCTGTGGCAGCACCCCTGAAGTGGGTGAGTAGTTCCCCCCTTCCAAAAAAATCGTAACACCCCAAACTAAAATTGCCTTACAGACCACACAATTTTTTTTTTATTTAACATTGGTAAAGTAAATGTTTGCCTTTTGCATTAGAAATTGTCGACTGCACACAGCATAATAGACATAATCGTGCCAAACACGAAGTGCAAATTACGTCCGTTTGCATTTTTTTTTTGAGTCTTCGGAGTTGCAAAACCTATAGAAACTCGTACATCCAAACTGGGTTGAAGTCTGATTTTATTTAACTCACTTGAAGGCCGGTTACCACCAAATTAGCATTGTAGCATCTAAGCCTACCGAGTTCTCCAACGTCTTCGAACAGATGGAGCCACTTACCAAACCTGCCATGTCGCCGTATATCGACGGCCGTGGACTACAAGTTCACGTTATAACACTTTTTCCAAAGTCTTCGAAGAGATGACGCCACTTACCAGACCTGCCGCACTGTTTTTTGGATCATATTTTGGCGATTGTTGTGGTACCAAAGCGGCAACAAAAGTTTTAGTCGCGTGAAATGTGCCATTGTCGGCGTTTGAGCTAAAAAAAAAAAAAAACAATCCGTGCCTACTAAACCAGACAACTTTAAACCAAACGACGATTGGTTCTTAATTTCAAAGCCCCCAACGGGCCTCGAAAATGGCAGCTTGATACGATGGAAAGGCGCATTTATTTCCTAAATGCTCACTTCCAGAAAGGATTTGAATTGTATTTAAGTGAGCGGCAACCATTTCGCAATGCACGGTACCGAGGTGAATTGTTTCAAAGGAACAAATATAGCGTTACTTGCTTTCTGAATGCTGGATTTCTCAGAGGTAGGGCTTTTTTTTTAGCCTTCAGTCAAACATACGCATGCTACTTTTCCTGGGTTGCACCAAAGGGGAAATGTTACGGGGAGTTTTCGGGGGTGGGGGAGAGGTGAACAGGGCAAGTATGTATGGGGGGCAATGAGCGGTACCGAAGGGAATTGTTTCTTAGGATTAACTTAAACATAGGATTACTTACTGGATTTCTCAGTGATAGGGTTTTTTTTTAGCCTTCAGTCAAACACACGCCAGCGACTTTTCTGGGGCTGCACCAAAGGGGGAATTTCACGGGGCGACATTTTCGGGGAGGGGGAGGCGGCAAGTGTGTATGGGGGGGGGGCATGTATGCGTATCCGGGAGGGGCCCGGGGGCTGGGGGATTAAAGTAATTTGGGGGGGGGGGCATATGTGGGAGCCATTCACATGTTCGGTGTTCGGTTTGATAAATTTAAAACCAAAGACCAAACACCTGAGGTGCCAGAGGGAGGCGGAGAGATATTCAGAACCCACACTATGGGAGTGCAGGAACGGGATGCAACGGGGTGCGGCAGTGGAAGGGGGAGAAGGGATGTGCTGGTGGTGGGTAGGGGGGCGCACAGGCATAACTAGTATTATATAATCCGGTACAGTAAGATAAAGAATTCCTCCTGACGAAACTATTTCACAGGAGCCGTATGAACTCACATTGTCGACTGTGTTCGTTGCAAGCCGGTGCAGCTAAACCGCCGACGTGTTGGAATGTCAGATGATTACTAGCTTCTAGCTGCGAGAATGCAAAGACGAGTCGAGCGGCGAAGGTGTCGTGAGTCGAGCGGCGAAGGTGTCGTTACTATAGTAACAAAGCTACCTAGATCTATGGCATTGCTTCGGTAAATGCTTGCAGTCGTACAGTTCGCGACAATGAGAAAAAATATTCCTCCTCCTGACAAAACAATTTCCCCAGTCGCTTGGACATTCACATTGTTGACTGTTTTTCGTTGTGAGCCGGCAGAGCCATACCTTAGAGGTTTGATGCCCTCCAAGCCAAAGCTATGGCAACAGAAGGCGAGAAGCAATTTTGCTACGTAATTTCAAGTGGAAATTTTTATGATCTTTTACATGCTAAAATCTCTATATGAGCACGAGGCATCACAGGGTCCGACTCTTCCCGAAAATAGCAAGGAGGGCTAAGTGCAGAGCCATAACCGTTCACCGCGTGGGAATTTCAGGTGATTTCCAGCTTTCAGCTACTAGAACGTAAAGCGAGATCGTAACATAAATTCGCCCTGTGAGGGTGGGTTTACGCTACGGCAATTTTCCCGCTCACTGGCTTTTACGTGATTAATGCTGAAATTTGCTAGCTGCTTCTTTCCTGTATCTGGAGCATGCGGCTTTCAAGTTGTCTATACGTGGTAACCACGGCAACGACGCAGACCTAGGTCTTCTCTTCGTACCTCACGACACGACGCACGGTGTGTGCGGCATGACAGCGTCGATTTATGACAACATGAAAACAATTATTACTGCACTACGAGACGGTGGACCGATTTCTGAATGTTAGCATTCGATGGTTTCGTTTCGATACGATAACCACACGAAATGCACGCCATATTGGATTTTGAATTCTCGCTGCGAGGAGCTAATTTTCTACCATCGTCTGATAGGGGGCGTTTAAGCAACGACTCGCCTTTGCATTCTCGCAACTGAAATTTAATCACGATGGTAAAAGTGTCGTTGCCATGGTAGCACCGCTTTCTGGATTAGCTAAATCTGACATCGTTTGAACAGATGCTTGCAGTCTTATAATTCGTGACAGTAAGGCAAAGAATTCCTCCTTACGAAACAATTTTACCAATCGCTTCTCAACTCAATTATTGACTCGCTTCGCTGCTTGGCTGGCAGAGCTAAAATCGCCGCCACGTTGGTATTTCAGATAATTTCTAGCTTCTAGCGGCGAGAATACAAAGGCCAGTCGTTGCATATACGCGCCCTCACTGGCAAAAGCTGTTCTTTGAACGAAAATAGCAAATTTTGGAAATGGCGTGAAATGACAACAATGTTGCGGCAGTGTTTATTGCTATTACACTCTGTTCTTTACCCGTGTTGTTATATAGTAGCGTCATCTGACGCCATATTGGCCACAAGAGAGATAGCTGCAAGGGGCACTAGATTAAAATGGAGGTTTAAACAACGGCACTTCTAGTCAAGGCAGTGCTTTGAGAGCGGATTTCATAGGGCTTAAAAAAAACGTTGTTTTCTCCAATCCCTTATGCTGCTAGGTTGTATCGGAAAAGAAAAGATTCCACTTGCTTAAAAATGTCAGCAACTGCCAACAAATCGACAAAAATCGCGCGTTATAGGCCTAAGAAATCCGGTCTAACAGCATTGGTTTCAGTAAGACGCCCTTCTTTTCCCCCACCAGTGCCCCTTGCAGCTATTCCAGTTACGGGCTCCAGCATAGATTTATATACAATAATGCTACGTTGTGTCACTGCCCTATTTATAATACATTTAATTTGTTATGTATTACCGCATTCATTTAGTAAAAACGGGAATCGTAAATAAATAATGGTTGAGTAGCCAATCGGCTAGCGAGAAGGTCTCGCCTTTGCATTCTCGCAGCTGTAAGCTAGAAATCATCTGAAATTCCAAGATGGCGACGGTTGTAGTTCTGCCGGCTCAAAACAAAAACAGTCAATAATGAGAGTTCGGAAACGACTGAGAAAATTGTTTCGTCAGGAGGAAGTCATTATGTTTTTATCACGGATTGTAAGACTGCAAGCATTTACTCAAACGATGTTGGATTTAGCTAATCCATACAGCGTTGTTACCATGGGAATGAAACCTTTGCCATCGCTATTAAATTATAGCTGCGAGAATGCACAGGCGAGTTGGCGCGTAAACGTGCCCTTACGTTAATGAATGTGCCAGTTTTATCAGAACAGTGACAACTGTGCAATAAATTACAGTAAAAATACTTAAAATACAGGTTTTTTTGATAGGGTATATAGCCTATTTTCTACTGGTCCAAGGTTTTATTGTAGGTTTTTGTGGGTTTTGTAGTTTTTTTTTTTATAGGTTCGTTTCTACCACTGTGGCTCGTGTGCGTGAATCAGTGTTTCGGATTTGTTTCAACGACAAAAAAACACAAAACGACATAGCGAAACTCAGGGGCAATAGGGCAGTGACACGACGTAGTATTATTGTATATAACTCTATGGTGGAGCCAGTAACTGGGTTAGCTGCAAGGTGCACTGGTGGGGGAAAAGAAGAGCGTATTACTGAAGTCAATGCTATTATAGACTGCATTTCTTAGGCTTAAAACGCGCGATTTTTGTCGATTTGTAGGCAGTTGCTGACATTTTTAAGCAAGTGGAATCTTTATTTTCCAATTACTACCTAAGCAGCATAAGGGATTGGAGAAAACAACGGTTTTTTAAGCCTACGAAATCCACTTTCAAAGCACTGGCTTGACTAGAGGTGCCGTTGTTTAACCCACCATTTTAATCTAGTGCCCCTTGCAGGTATCTCTCTTGTAGCAATATGACGTCACTTGACGCTGCTCTGTAGAGAACGCGAAGCCCTACCATACTGCCATATCGCAATTGGACAGCAAGGATTAACAGATCATCAAGAAGTCTTGTTTTTTTCGAGTTTTTTAGCAACCGTACAGCTCTTGCTGGAAGTAACGACGACATGCATGCATTTTTGGCAGACGACTTTGGAAAATAACACTGCAAAACTACGAAAACAAATGAAACAAAGACAAATCTGTGTCCATAATTTTCAGTAAAAAAATTGAAAAAAAAAACTGAATCAACTAATATTTTCTCCTCTTTTCATGGGGCGGGGGGGGGGGGGAGTTTGGAAAGCTGGCAACAAGCCATCAGCGAAAATCATAGAATAGAACGGAATAGAATAGACGGTGTCAGCCAATGAGCTTAGAGTTTTTTGAAGGCCCAAGCCCCAGATGGAACGTGGAAGATACTTTATTATATGAAGGCAAACCAAGCAGTGCTACTGTAGCGACCATTTTGGTGCCCAGATATTATTGGCCAACATCACTACCTTAATCAGCCTTGCGCCCAAGATTGTGTCCAACAATCTGCTCTTCCTCCAAGATAACGTTGTAATTGTCAAACAACAATTAATAATTGTCACTGTAAAGAAATTCCAATGTTAACAATGTAAGAGCCATACATTGCCTTGGCGACGAATTGTACTGCTCGAGGCCCAATGTAAATATTCCCATCCAATCCTCCAATTCAACCTGCGATGCAACCGATGGTTTATCATCCTGCTACATTTCGGTAAATATTAATTAGAATTATTTCCCCCAACTTTCTCTTTCACCAGTCCTCCCAGCTTAAGTCACGTCATGTCCCCCTAACTTTCATTAATTTCACACCCATCTCATTAAGATTAGGAAGGAGGGGCCTTTGTCAACTAGGGCGAGCATTCTGTACTGAACATCATGTAAACTGAACCATAAAACTTCCATCCGCAAAGCCAATCCGACTTGGTCATTTACTTCACGTCAATTTCAACCTACCATCGCCATACTACCAATCCCAAAGACCCGTCCCTCCATTTTGGTGCATCTGCCAGGAAAATTTTCAATTTTTCGTCATAAGGTTAGCAACAAAATTAAAGCATGGCAAAAGCCACTAAGTCGTCCTATACGTTAAAAGCATAAAACAAGTTATTTAAACGGATAAAAATCCACCAATTTCTCCCCTCAAAAGAGGCGGAAATGGCAGCGGAAAAGTACGACCTCAGGAAGATACCACCATCAGGGCAGTTGTATTTTGCCGCATGAGGGAGGAAACCGGAGTACCCGGAGGAAACCCTCGTGCAACGGATGGGAAACAGTAGGAGAAAACCCCCGTACATATACACTTCCCTTTACCGGGATCGAACCACGGTCTGTAGGAAACCCCAGATGTACAGCTGGGATCAAGACACCTATCGAATCCGACGCACCAGTGCTCGTAGCTTCCCGCAGACCCTAGAATAACACTAGAATACACTAGAATAACGCAGTACAGTAAGCAAACGTTATGCATTTGCGTTTCAACTTCTTGGATGTGGTGAATCAGATACACAATGTTTTGGGAGGTGGTGGGACAAAGATTTACACCACAATTACACACGTAGAGCATATTTCAGCTCGCGGTGTGCAAGCAGTCTGTGTGACAGGTTTTAAATCTTAAAAACCCAAAAACCCAAACGGAGATGAACTAGTCTGATAAAATTAGAGGAACGCTTAATTTTTTTCCGTTTGGTTTTATCTGCAGAAATTGGGGTTAATTTAAATAAGTAAACAATTTTTTAATTACCCCAATTTCTGCAGATTTAAAACCAAATCACCTAGAATGCCACACACCACTAACTGAAATGTGCTCTTCAGGCTGAGACGAATTATTTTATTCTGTAGATTAAAGCAGTAAGCTTAATTTTTCAGAGCAACTGTCAGCTAAACCAAAATTCAGAGGACTTTTAACTAAGGGACCAAACCGCCGCCAAAGAATATTTTAAGACGCACACGTCTGATTAAACTATTACCACGAAACATGTGAAATCGTGATTACCCCAAAATCGTGATACGTTTTTGGCGTTATAATTTGGAGATGAATTAGTCTGATAAATGAGAGGAACGCTTAATTTTTTTTTTTTTTTTTTGGCGTTTGGTGCTGTTACATCCATGTAGACCTCCGTACTACTCATGATTGTACTTTTTCCAAAAATAGCGACTTTAATAGCATACACGATTCTGGCGTGAATGATCTGACTTGTCAAGCGCTTTACGAACTAAACCTAATAATTACTGAACTGTATTTTTAATGGGGAGAAGTTTTCACAGCCCAGATACTTTGTTAAGTTCATTTCTTTAACTACGATTGTTTTTTTAAGTTCTTAAATTATGTATTGTTACAACCACAGGGGCTCGTCACAAACTGCGATTGGCCGGCAGAACAAAAAAAAAATAAAGCTAAAAAATGACCGGCGCTCCCAAAGATTAAGGTTGACGCCACTACGACGCATAGCGCGATCTCTGTAAGTTACTGCATTATTAAAAAAGGCCAGCAGAGATTGAAACTGCGAGGAAGGCAGCTTTTATCTCATCTGGTCTTACTGATTATAAAGAATGGTTGCTTTTAATTTTATACGCTGCCAATCTTAAATGCGATCCAAACTTCAACCTCTAAAAATAAATATTTATTGGAAAACTTATGACCTCGTCCGCGTATACATGGAACAGATTCGGACGCGTGTACAAATGTAGATCACGTATACAAGGGCTGTTGCTCGGTTAGATTAGTTTCTGTGATCAGTTTATAGTAATTCTGAAAGCAGAACCCTAAATAACATACCCTCCACGATTTCTGACATATGGAATTTGGGTTTTGGGGTTAAAGGCTCTTTTTTACTACCGTTACTGTAAGAAACCCGTTAATTTTTTTTAAAACCAGTCTAGGGTAACGACTTTCTCCCTTTTCTCGTCCCCTCCCCTCCCCCTATAAAAATAGGAGTGACCAAGTCAAGAGATTACTTTCATGTTTCCACTTTTTGCAACCATTGACGCGTTAATTTTTTTTTTTTTGTAAATGGATTTGTGAACCCCCATTCTGGTGATAAAACTAATTGTAAAATGTCGATTTTTATTTTATTTTATTTTTTTTTAATTAGGCTTGCCTTTTAAGTCACAAGCTTTTGCTACCTGATTAAGCATCCACGTTAACGTTTAAGCATTTAATTAAATTTACAACCTCTGCATTTCCCGTTTGGGCCTTGTTCCGAAGCTATACGGCAGTGACACGACGTAGTATTATTGTGTATAACTCTATGGTGGAGCCAGTAACTGGGTTAGCTGCAAGGAGCACTGGAGGGAGAAAGGAAGATCGTCTTATTGAAGCCAATGCTATTAGACTGGATTTCCTAGATCTTAACGCGCGATTTTTGTTGTTGGAGAAAACAACGTTCTTTTAAGCCTAAGAAATCTGCTCTCAAAGCACTGTCTTGACTAGAAGTGCCGTTTTTTCCGTTACATTTTAATCTAGTGCACCTTGTAGCTATTACCTCCAAATTGTGTTTCGTAGCCAAAATGACGTCACTTGACGCTGATCTACAAAGGGTAAAAACACTTTACAACCTTTCGTTAGGTAGCATCTCCTCCCCAGCCGCCCTCCTCGCTGGGACTGTTGTCCCCAGACTGTGAGCTCTCTCACTTTCGAAGTTGGTTTGGAGGACGCGCGACGAGGGCAACTCCCGTCCGCTTACAGTACGAATTGTAAGTTGACTTTACCTGACCGCATAAACCAAGATGTTTGCAGAAAGATGCCGTTGAGTCTTTTCCGTGGCCAGAGCTCCCAATTGGGGGAAGGGAAACCCGACATCGTGGCGCCCGAACAGGGAGAAACCCGACAAACCTGCATAACTTTACAGGTAGTAGCCAAAAAATAATAATATTAACTACATCTCGACTCGAGGCCACTCACGGAAGCTGTCGGTTCAGGGTTCACGTCTGGACTGCCGCCGAAATTTCTTTGCTGTTCGAGTGGTTCCGGTTTGGAACTCTTCGACCGAGGAAATAGTCTCGAAAAGTACCGTGTCTGGTTTCCGACGTACTCTGGACAGTTTGATTCTGACCCCTTTTCTAAAGCGAAATTCGTAATTTTGTCTATCCCTCCAAGCTCCAAAACCCATCTCAGGATTGGTATCAGTGGCTCAACACCCTTCCAAGTCCTGCCCACCTTCTGTGGGAAATTTTATTTTATATTACTATATTATCTTGCCTACAACCGGGAAAGTAGAGACTTAAATTTTTTTTAATTACTTTAATGTATGAAAGTAAGTTTATTCCAATTAAAAAATGGAACAGTAACTCACAAGAGCACAGGCTCGTGTGTGAAGTAATTAAAAATACGTCGTTTGAGAAAAACACCATTTGCACTACAACATGGAAAGAAAGATAGTAAATAGTAACTTTAGTAGGTTCATAGGACTACAGGGATATAAAAACCAACACAATTTAAAAAAAAAAAAAAGGATTCCGTATCATCCAAGGACAGAAGCCAATGCGATTACTTCATAAACGTTCCAGCATTGGTTGCCTTCGTGACAATTGTTGGCAAAAGGTTGTAAAATTTCGGTGCCAAAAAATACCTAGACTTATGTAGTTTTTCAGTGTTGACTTTCGGTTGGGTAACTTGCATTGCAACTTCGTTCCTCGTAACGTAAATATAAGACAATCGACCTGCAACATGCGACTCGTTTCACGATAGTCAAGTAGAGTACTGTTATTCTACAATGATCTTCCAGGTAAGATACCAAGCTCTTTAAGAACTGGTAAGAAATGATCCTGCCTCTTTTTAAAAACCATTAGTTTGTCAATTCTTTTTTTTTTTTTTTTTTGCAAAACTGTAAGAGGCTCTAAAGCGTTTCTGTAAGTTCCATCTCAGTCACTGACTATTTCGTTTATCCCCACGTAACCATTGAATGTTTATCTTGGTTCTGCACACAAAAAAAAAAAACATTTTGGCAAATAATGGTCCGGCAAAACTAGGTAGGACAATATTCTCCTGGACAAAATCTTCCCACCCAATTGCCCCTCTCCCCTCGAACAAACGCTCCCTAGGACAACAGCATCCTGGGCCAATAGAGCCCCTTAGGTCAACCGTAATTATCAGCCGTGGGACACTTTTCACCTGTATGCCTGGCCGTGTGAGGTGATCTCCTCACCTTGGCAGCGAAATACTAACGTGGTTCTAGATGTATTCGCCTGTTGTCAGTGTTGTGTTACGTTTGTTCTTCATCGTTGGTATGCTGATTCTTGTACTTGGCTAGAATGGCATCGTTTGGCGTCACTTTAGCCAAACCACGGCATTCGGTAACAATACGATATATCAAGTCTTACACAAATGACATTTTTTTTTTAGTTTCCGTTTCACGCCACAACTTTTGAGAAACCACCAGTCGTCTTTTCCCTTCCTCCCTACAAGCGGTAGAGTCGTTGTTAGTGAAGCTGGGGGGAATTTCTCATTTCCTTGTTCGCCGAAGAAGCAATTAAGTGAACGAAAAACGGCTTCGTCATTTAGAAAAAAAATCATTAGAGCTCGTATCCCCATACTTACAGCTGTGACGGTACACAAACAAAAACAGATTAGATTTCACTCGAACGCAACGAACTATAATTTGAACTCCAATTCCAGGGAAGAAGTACTTTTGTTACTCGATGGTTATGTCAGAAAGAAAGCGAGTTGTTGTAAGTGTTAAATGTTTGTGTGTAAGTGTATTTGTACCCTCATGATGTTTGTTCATGACGTCATAGTTTGTTATGAAAAGTTTATTATGTAAATGGTCAGGGAATGGACGATTAGTTTCAAGTTGAAGAACTCAATGCTCGAACAAACTTTTCCTGACAAAACTATGACATCATGAGCAGTCATGAAATGCGATTCGCGGAGATTTTCACCCGGACATTTTTTTCCCCTTGGACATTTTCTCCGTACGAAAAAAAATACCTTGAATAATTATACCTTAAATATCTTAAATAATTTGGATTTAAAATTACCTTGTACTCAAAAGATTATTTATTTCAAACGCAAATACTAGTGCTGGCTTATGATTGCTAGTAACTTTAACTTTATTAAGTACACATCAAAGCGTATTAAGTACACTAGTGTAAAAATTAGAGAGACGAATAAGAGAGTTATGTGCTACGAGCGTATGTAAATCAAGCGCACAGCTTGATAACCACACAGGCAAAAAAATTCAACTACATATGCCCCCCACAGTTCTGATTGCACACTGCCAGAGGTGCATATGCGCAAAATTTATTCTAAGATCTTCACAAATCAGAACTGCCGGAAATGCGGAAAATGACTCAACAACTCGGCAAGTGTGCTCGATCTACGATTCGAAGTAGAGGCATCTCGTCTAACCTACAACATCACAGAACACAATTTTAAACAAAACTGAAGTTTATCACTTGCACCTCGTTTCCTACCCGTTGATCCTAACCTAATCTATCGTAATCTGTAACTATACCACCACCATACGCAACTTCTTCATGACTTCCACCTCACTCGTGAATTTCGGGTAAATCGGTTGCGGTATACCACTTTTAGTATAAGCACATTCAATTAAAATAAACAAATTGTTTTAAGTTTTTTGCATTGTGGAAAGTGTCTGTGGAAAAAAGTCCGGAGGGATAATGTACGGGGAGATAACGTCTGAGTTAAGGGGGGAATTTGGCCACTATCATTTTCGACGGGGGTGGGTATCCGAATACCTGAAATGTAGGCATGCTTAGGAATGTGATGGACGAACTGTAAGCAATAATTGCCATTAGCTTGCGTCGAAATAATCAGCACATGATTTTGTGCTGCTCTGAAGAAATTACAGGAAGCATGGATCGACGCCAAGGGAGTGAGCGAAGTGAACGATGTGGTAGTACACATAGAAATTAAATCACACAGAATGGGAAAAGAATATAATCAATCGGGGACACAAAGAACAATAAATTTAAAAAATGAAAGTAAACTTAGTTGTCAGTTGGCCACTCTTTTATTTTATGTTTGACAGAAGTGTAGTGAATTAAATCGAGCAATTTTGATGAAATTAAATTGAAAATTGATGGAATATCTTTAATTTTGAGACGTAATTATTTTTAATCACTGGAAATTTAATCAGTGGTTCCTTTGCGTATTCAAGATGGGATACACCCACCAAAAAAAAAAGTAATTAAGGAAAAAAAAAAACACCACAAACATTTTAATGATTTTGCCCTTGATCCATTAGTATTGGCAGCATAAAAGGCACGGTCTCTCGACAGGTCGTGTTCGATGTATAAGACAGCTGTCCACCAATTCCTAGCAGTACGAGTACATGAGTGGGTCACACCCAAATGACATGCATTGATTATTTCGTCAAACTTTCATCCTTTTAAATTTCGAACTTCAGTTTTTTTCCCATTCTTTCTTTCTTTCTTTGGTCTAATGTTTTAACCTAGTCACGTGCTCAACGAACGACGAGGCATTGGTAATGGCGACTGACTACAAACACGGCTTTCTCCTCTGGCAGCCGAGTTAGAGTGGGAGACCTTAACCCTTCTGGCACAACTTTCTAGCTAACGGTGCGGTTGTTATTGTAACGATCTTGGCGCTCAGCTTGTTTCCATGCTAACTCGACGGGGGTTCTAAGGTTTTTATTTTCTGACGTTTTTGACGAGCTGAAAGGAAGGATGTTTACACCCGAGAGGATTAGAAAAGCATAAAAGGCCAGAGGAAAAATCAGCAAAATGGCATTTCACGTTGTTTTGATTTGAAGTTGAAGCAACACGAAACAGTGAAAGACTTTAAGCCGAAAATTAGCATAAAACTGAAACCTAAATATTTACATCATGGCTTCTTAAGGAACGGTCATGGATTCTTGAAGGACGATGACGACTTCCAACCACCCACCCCCCTACTAATTTTCCTAGTGGGGAGGGGGTGGGGAGATATACACTGAGTTGTCCGTGCCTTAAATAGAGGGAAAAAGACCTAAGGAAAAAACCGCTGAAAAAATCACGGGAAAAAAACCGAAGGAAAAGCAGCCGCGGGAAGAAAAAGCAGCAGAAAAAATGTGTTTCCTTGTGAAACTTTCTTTTATTTGCCTGCCTGGTGAAATTCGAGCCAAGGCAACTACAACAACAATTGAATTTTGAGTTGAATCGTTTATGGAATAAGGCAAACAATACAACACGCCGTGTGTGCCCTCACCCCACAACAGCTAATGCTCGCGTATGGTGTGTTGGCTATCATAAAAAAAGTAACTAAAAAAAACACAAGAATTACAAATATCAACTTATGCAACAAATGAAAACAAAAGTTAAAAAGAAAGACCTTAAACAAGAAGGCAATACAAACGCAAGAAGAACCACGAAAAAACGACACACTATTACATAATGTGTATCGTAGTATAAAAAAATAATAATAGTAATAATAAAATATAATATGCTACAAAGAAAATCTAAATAACTAAAAGTGCTGAAAATATTCTTCAGCTTGTGACTTAAATAAATTTTCCAGTGTCACAGTACTGATATCCAGTAGCCACCAAAACAGGCACAACACGAAAATATAAAAAAAAATCGACAAAACAATCAGCCTTTTTTTCCCGCGACTTTTTTCTTCGGCTTTTTTCTGTGGCTGTTTTCCTCGGCTTTTTTTTTCCTTCAGCTGCTTTTACTAGGCTTTTTTCCTGTGGCTTATTTTTTCCACACTGACGCATAGATGTATATGTACACATGAGCGACCAAACCCAGTGGTGTAGTGGCAAAAACAAAAGTAAGGAAGCTCTTCACCCCCCCCCCCCCCCCCCCCCCCCACAAAAAAAATGAAAACCCGGTAACAAAAAAGAAACCGAAAAGAAAATGAAAATTCACGTATCGGTAAACAATCAAATCGGCCCTGGCTACAAAAGTAGATGCCGTCAGACTAGGCTCTTACTACTCTACTCTCTAGAGACAGTTTGCATATCGCGCCGGTCCGTTGTCGCTGCCTTGAAAACAGGCGACCTGGGATAAAAATCCGACAATATTTTATTTTCAATATTTTATTTTGTAGTCAGTGGGAGGCAGGAGGAAGCGGCACGAGATCGAATTGTGCCGCTCCTTCGCTCTCCCCGCCCCCCTCGACTACACCGCTGACCAAACCGTACCAGTGTTGCAATTGGTGCATCCAACACCAGCAGTGCTTCTTTCCTCTACCAGTCGGTTAATAATTGCAAACGTTACGGACAAACGAAAACGGCGAAAAGTTAGGACAGCGCGTCGCCGGGCAGCAGGGCAACATTTTTCTCGATCCTCCCCACATCAAGTACGGCCCCCAAAGTTCAATTTACTTAGCGTTAGTCAACAATCCCTTGCTAAAAATCCGTTTTAAAATGTGGCGTCTAGGAAATTTTCCATTGGATATTGGAAACTAATTTAATTCCAATTCTAATTTTTTTGTTTCAAAATAATAACGTGAAGGAAATCAGAGATAGACATAAAATACTTAATATAAAAAATCTGTGCAATTATACGATAACAATAAGAAATTTTTTTCCATTAACAAATTTACTTCAAAATCAAAAAGCGAAATCGAAACTTAGAAAAGACCTTATGGGACCTTTATTTATTGGACCTTTATGGTCTAATAAATACGGAAAAATGACGACTGTATATAATTCTGTGAAAAACTTCAATAAAATACCAAACACGTTAAAAACAATTAAAGGATATAATGAACTTAAGCAAAAAATGAAAAACTACTGGATTAATTATATTGATGGGGATAAATAAATGAATTGAGGGGTTTTTGATTCAGAGTTAATTAGTTGAGAAGTTGTATAGGGTTTAAAAATAAAATTGAAAAATGGCTAAAATGATCGTTTCTGACATACATTTTTGAATAGAACTGTATAAAGAGGGCTATAAGGTACTAGAAAGGAGAAGTACCAAATTATACAATATAGTTTATGGTTCTGATGGTTTTGTTTTTTAAATTGCTAGAAATGTATATTATTTTGTTGATGGATTGTATTGTAATGTTGCCACTAATAAGTGTTTGCTCACTTCGTGGCATCTTTCTTTCTTTAATAATTAAAAAAAAAAAAAAAAAATAGCATTCGACGATTATGATCGTTTGTGAGCTTACAATAACCACGACGTTAGCTCTGTGTGTGTGTGCACGTACTAATTTTAATCGTTTGCTAATAATTACCATGAGATCAAAAAATATAAAAGTCTAAAGGGGTAAAAATTAAAACTATTTATGCCAATAGATCGCCGAAGAAAAATTATAAGATACTAGCCTAAAAAATTATAAAGTGTGATGTTAAACTACGAAAATCTTACGATATTTTTGTACTCATGCTGTTTCGTCTGCTGTGTCCAAGGCCAACTGAGATAGTAGCTGGGTACAGATACTATCTCAGCTGGCCTTGTATTACTGCGGCGAGTCTTGCAAAACGGCGCGATGGTAACATGTACGCGTGGCGATCTGCGCGTGGCTGTTATAAGGTACGCGGAATGAACTTTTAATGATTCGCTAAATCTTTCAAATTTGCTCCAGTGACTGCAACGTTTAGGTAAAAAGTTAGAAACGTGATAACCTTGAAGGCCAACTGATATCTAATATGCAAACGGGGCAAACTCTAGAAGCTCATCTAAATTTCATCGTACGTTAGGAAGTTAATGAGATATCGCATCTTTCCTTTTCCAAGCATACGCGGTGCCCCGGCGGTAGTTGCGGCTACCAATATCTCTCATACCTTTTTTGCCTCCGTGTTGCTGTACACGTAGACCATTAGCAGAGGCGTTAGTAGCCGCCGCTACCGCCAGGGCCCCGCGTAGGCTTGGAAGAGGTGAGATGCGATTGTCTATTTAGCTTTCTAGTCTACGGTTTTATTTGGATCGAATTCGTTAAGCGGACACGGTGAACTGTGGTCAAATTCACTCTGTTAAGCCTGTATGTACGATAATCCGATATAACTGACATAATAGTTTGCGGGTTAGCTCCTTGGCGCAACCCCCAGCACAAAGGGAATCGGCCGAAAATAGCTCATTTTTAGTGTTCTGTACAGCAAAGCTGGAAAGACTATATAGCAACGTCCGTCCGTCGCCTTTTTCAATGATAGTCAAGTGGACTTTTAAAAAACACGGCAAATTAAAAAATTGTTGCTTCCTGACAGCTAACAGGTTTTCTCGACGTAACTCATTGAAATAATAACAATTGATCGTCGCATTAAATTAGGACAAAATGCACGTTGCCACGGCAACTTGAAGTCTCGACACCGTGTTGCAGAAATGAATAGTTCTACTCTCGAAGCCAATTCTCCGTTAACTGCGACTAACGAAATTAAGATGGGGCAGGTAAAAATTAGGTCTACAAGCTGACAATTACGCCGCAAATCTAAAACTAGGCCTAAAAGCTAACACATTTTTCGCCGGCTATTGTGACGATTACTACTTTTAGATTACATAATGGAAATCGCTGTTGCAGTGCGTGGTAGAGGTGCGCGCCTCAACATTTTCGTTAAAAAACTGATGGAAGTGGCGGAAGTGTACAGAACACCTGTTGCGACTAGATTGTCGCTGCAGCCGTTTGCTTGTTAATAAAAAGGGGATTTTGACAAAGTCAGACCTTTTCTTAACAACTTCGCGATCAAGTACAAAGGTCTGAAACAAGAATGAAAATAGCTATATCAAAGACGAAATGTGAGGGAGGGCTCCCTGAGAACCCGAGCACAGCGAGTAAGGCACAGCCGAGTGGATATAGCATCCTGGAATCCAAGCCTAGAGGGCACGAGATCGAATTGTGCCTCTGACTTACGTTTAAAATACAGGGTGTTTCATTAAACTTGATATCATTTCGTAATCCAATAATGGACCAATTCGCGTTCAAATGATCTCAAATTTTAACAGGACGTGTTGAAACAACACAAGTTTCGATGTCTAACGGTTGATGTTTGTATCGTTTCAGGTATGCCGTTCCCTAGAAAGGAAGAGAAAAGGAGTTTTGTGTGTTGGAGCATGGCCATGGGAAACTAACTGGTCAGCTCTACAACGATATTAGGGGGGCGGTTAACAAAATGGCCGCCACGTCCCTGGTTCATTTCGTCGAGGTCTGTTTTTCGAGGTAGCATCTTTGTACGGAGAGACGCGACATCTATGGGCAGCTAGAGGCGGTATTCGAAATAATAATTTACATTTTTACGTAGAGTTTGGTGGCCAATTATTTACTATTTATAGAAGTATTTTTAAATAGTTTTTTAAAAATATCACTCAGCCACAATTAAGCTATTTCTCTGCGTTTGCAAAAAAAAAAAATGCGGCAACTATACAAATCAACCGCATCAGCGACGCTTTTGGCGGCCATATTGCCCACCCAGTCTCGTAATGCTATTTTTCATCCAAGGTCCGACCAGTACTGTGGAGAGCCCTGGTTGAAATATGCTATGCTCGCTAACATTCGCAATGTCTCCTCGCAATGTCTTCCGCTCGACGTTCCCTTCCCAATTTCTTCGGTACTGGTGGTCGGTCGTCTGTAATCCTTTAATGCCCTGCACAGACAGCCTTCCTCTTTGAAATGTTGCTGCCATGTCCAATCTGAATTGCAGGCGTGCGTTTTTAGCGAATTCTCTCACAAATGCGCGGTGCATTGTCTCGTTCGATGTGCTCGATCATATACTCAAACGCACAAAACGCATATTCCTTTCCCGTGAATGACATTTCCATACCTGAAACGATACAAACATCAAACATATGAACATCGCAACTTTGTTGTTTCAACGCATGCTGTTAAAATTTGAGATCACGTGAACGAGAATTGGTAACGTTATTGGATTACGAAATGATAACAAATTTTACGGAAGTTTGTGGAATTTTATCGTCATTTCCAGGATTATAATTGATTAATTTACGGCTAATTCGAGATCAGCAATACTTTGGGGCTATCTATCAATGTAGCAAATTTGAGGCAATCTGCATTTGGTTCGGGCTACACCCAGACTACAAAAATGCAACCAACAAACCAACCAACCAACATTTTGCAATTCGGTGTCCGTTATAGACTGCACTACGCTCGCTCCGCTCCGCCAGTTAATACCAAATTAAAAACGCAAACACACACATACGCGCGTGCGCGGGCACACACACAAACATGGCACATGTCAAACAAACTACGTTCATTTTATGACACTACCAAGGAATAAAAGCAAACGGAACTGGAGTTCAAATCATACACTGTAAAAAAAAGTTGTAAAATTACAATTTAATGTCTGTATTTTGACAAGTTATTTCTTGTGAGCAGAAAAACAAAAATTTGTCTGTATATTAACAAGTTGTTGTGTAAATATACAGAAAATATCCGTATTTTGACATCCACATTAAGCAGAGCCCTCTTCTGTGTTTTAACAAATATTATACTGCATATCTACTGGATTTATCTTGTTAAATAACAAGAAATGTCTGTTAACTGTATGAATGTAAAATTACAGAATAATAACTGTATTACCAATAAAAAAACTGCAATATAACACCATTTTTTCACAGATAGCCAATGCTAAATTGTACTTGTCATTTTACACAAATCATTGTAAAATCACAGATAATTTTATGGTGAATTACACCAAAAGTCGTGGTAGAACACAAACAGTACTAGTGGGAATACAGAAAAACGTACCTGTCGTTTTACACAGCTCACTGTTAAATCACAGGTAATGTTATGGTGAATTACTCTAAAAATCATGTTGGAGCACAAACAGCACTAGTAGGAATACAGGCAAACGTACCTGTCATTTTACACAGCTCACTGTTAAATCACAGGTAATGTTATGGTGAATTACTCTAAAAATCATGTTGGAGCACAAACAGTACTCGTAGGAATACAGGCAAACGTACCTGTCATTTTACACAGCTCACTGTTAAATCACAGATAATGTTATGGTGAATTACTGTAAAACTCATGTTGGAGCACAAACAGTACTCGTAGGAATACAGGCAAACATACCTGTCATTTTACGCAGCTCACTGTT
>JAHWFP010157547.1:0-16268 GCA_023313725.1 Lithobius niger | reverse complement strand
ACTGTAAAACTCATGTTGGAGTACAAACAGCGCTAGTAGGAATACAGGCAAACGTACCTGTCATTTTACACGGCTCACTGTTAAATCACAGGTAATGTTATGGTGAATTACTCTAAAAGTCATGTTAGAGCACAAACAGTACTCGTAGGAATACAGGCAAACGTACCTGTCATTTTACACCACTCACTGTTAAATCACAGGTAATGTTATGGTGAATTACTCTAAAAATCATGTTAGAGTACAAATAGCGCTAGTAGGAATACAGGCAATCGTACCTGTAATTTTACAGAACATAGCTCATTGTTAAATCGCAAAAATTTTTGTAACAGTGTAATCATATCATGAAATAATAGGCATATAGAGCAGTGACATGACGTAGTATTATTGTATACAACTCTATGGTAGAGCCAGTAACTGGGTTAGCTGCAAGGGGCACTGGAGGGGGAAAAGAAGGTCGTCTTACTGAAGCCAATGCTATTAAACTGGATTTCTTAAGCCTAAAAGCACGATTTTTGTTGATGGAGAAAACAACATTTTTTTAACCTTAAGAAATCCGCACTCAAAACACTGTCTTGACTAGAAGTGCCGTTGTTTTTCCTTACTTTTTAATATAGTGCCCCTTGCAGTTATGCAATCCAGATGCTATCTCGTAGCCAATATGACGTCACTTGCCGCTGCTCTATATACAGTGAGCTGGCTAAGAACTATTTACCCGAGTTCATAAGTCAACACTTTTTGAAGACTTGAAGTCATCGAAAATCAACAACAAAAAATGTTAAAATTGGTTTTTTTTACTGATGTAGATTCCACAGTCTAACAAAGTATAAGTCGTCTTCAAAATAAAAAAATGAACCCCGTCACGTGGTTTGACACCATTCAAAATAATCTAATTTCTGATAAACATTTCCCCCTTCTTTCTCGTAATGCAGTACGACCACTACATTTTGTAAAATGATTTTCGGTGTGAACATTCCTCTCACTTTCCGCCAGTGTTTCCGCAACCTCATTCAGATACGTCAAGTACACTATTTCTGAAGACATGTCCAATTTAATAGACCCATGTCGCATATACAGGTGCCCCAAAATTCCTACGGCAACCTCGTAGTTCTTGATCGAATAATGACTCGGATGGAAATTCAAAGGTTTTTGTGTGTATTGGGTAGGGACTTCTATCACTTGGTGTAGGGGATATTTGCCCTATCCCCTCACGGAGCCCCAAAGGGGAGCAACTCTAAAATGATGTATGGGATGAGGGGTCGAGTTAATACAGCAGATATAAGCGCCACCAGCCAGTAATCAAACACCAAGTGCGTCATCATTGGTCAGTTTGCTTTTCCGGCCCGTCGCCGGCAATAACTGCCCTTTTTTTTTAAAACAAAAAAAAATAGTCGATAAAAAAAGTGGGGGTAAAACGAAAGTCGGTTCCTGGTTAAATTCCTTTCCGTGACTGGTGAATTTCTAGCCAAAACAACTCACCTAACCTATCACGATAAAAAAAAAAAAAAACGAAAATTACAAAACAATTTTTTTTTATCATAAAATGAATGAACAATGTTACAAAAGTCGTTCCTGCTGAAATTCCTACCCTGCCTGGTGAAATTCGATCCAAGCCGGGTAAATGAATTAACAATAACAGAATGAATTTATATCTTCCGTTTTCCCTCTGTGCTCCTACTACTCCATCAACGGCCTGGCCGCATTACACGAAACTCGAGTTGATTTGAGAAAGTTGGGTAACAATCAACCTTATAATTGATCTAAGTTTGGTAAACATTTATCAGAAACAAAACCCACAAAGATGAAAGAAACAACCAAGCTTCAGTCATTTAAAGTAATTACATCAGAACAAAAATGGCTGCCACCAAGTTACTACATTAGTTGCCAAGCTAACACCACCGAGTTTTAGATCAACGGTTAAATGAAAACTTTACGATGGTAAAGTTTTTCAATTAACGTCTGAAGTAATAGGCGGTGTGATTAGCTTGGCAACTAGTGTAGCAATTTGCTGGCAGCCATTTTTGTTCTGGATTAATTGGCTGAAACTTGGCGGGTTCTTTCACCCTTGTAGGTTTTGTTCCTGATATCAATTCTATTGTAGTTTTTTTTTTTTTTTGGTTGCAACTAATTTTTGCCAATGTCCATTTACCGGTTTTTTAAAGTTTTTTCCGAGACTTTTATTTTCCCTTCACCCCCTCCCTCAACCCCCACCCCCCAAGCTACGGAATCTAGGATAAGAGGTCCGGGGAAAAAAGGTCCGGGGGAAAAAAGGTCCGGGAAAAAAAAGGTCCGAGAAAAGTTAAATAGCACGACGTAGGCATTGGTAAATGTTGGCTTTAAATATATAGGCCTATTATGTATATAGTGTGAACCCTACCCTGACTGTCAAATTTAATAAAGCCCTTATTAATTAACGTTGACCAATGCGGTTTGAACTGTCTTGTCTCGTTGGGTGGGGGGGGGGGGGAATGAAGGGACACGTAGCCTAATTTGGGAAGCAAATGTTCGACAATGTACGTGTGGCGCATTATTTGCCGCATATATATTTACCCTCACCATTGTGAAAATACGCTCAGCTCTGGTTTCTGTTAAAGTTTCTGTTAAATATTTTAATTTCATATCACTCCTTTGAGAGGCCGGGTTTCGCCCAAGATTTTGTTTCCCTGTTGGAGTTAATGTCTCCTCACTAGGTAGGCAGAGAATTGAGACGTAACGCCCAACAATAATCTCATTAAAAAAAAAAACTTCTACGACGTGAGCCTTCTATTTTTGTAGGCTAGTTTTTCTCGGACTGATAAATAAATTTAAATAACCTTGAATTTGATAAACAATTTAGCAGTTATAAGCCAAAATACATCAGTACCTAAGTCGTACTATTTAATGTTTCTTCGGACCTTTTTTCCGCGGACCTTTTTTACGCAGACCTTTTTTCCTCGGACCTTTTTTCCCCGGATCAAGCTACAACCCAGTGAAGAAATTGTTCGGTATGGAATTCGAAAAATGCTTCTGCTGCCATTGTTGTGAGGGGGGGGGGGGGCGTAGATGTCTGTGACTCGTTTAAGAATTTCTTACTGGCGAAATTTAACGTCACGTTTATCATAAAAACCCGTTCCTTTGTAAGGTCTCAAACCCTTCTGTAACATTTAATATTCAGTTTTTGTTTATTCGTATTTACTTGTAATTGTGCTTGTTTGTTCGGCGCAGCCGAATAGTTTTAAATGCACACCTCTCAAGGCAAGGAAAAATGGCAGAAACGGTACCTAGCATCTGTTTAGTGGGGTCCATGACAATTCGGTCCCAGACAATTCGGTCCCAAAATTACAGATAGTGCGACAGTTCGGTTCCGCATAAAATAACACTACGAAAATTCGGTCCGCAAAAAAAAAGTAACTCGCCCGCGTGGTTAAGTGGGTTTATGTAAATAAATGCCAATTAGTTGATATGAGTAGTTGGTATGAGCTCCACGTTGCTTTTGGTAGTACTATAAAACGATGCAACAATGGCAGATACCAGTCGAACAAGCAATGCTGAGGATAGCTGGCACAGAATCTTTGATTGGCTATAGTCATCCAACTAATGTGAAAAGCCATCAAATCCACTCAAACGGACCAAGCTCAGTAGCGTTGGCCATTGTTCAATACCGAAACGTGTAGGATCCCAAGTTTTGAAATTGCAACAACGATTGGGGAGCGTTCACAAATTCCCTAACTCGTTTTTCTAATAATTTAGACTCCTCCCCATCCCCCCTTTGTAGCACCAGTGTTCTTAGCATAACTCCCAATCCCGAGCCTGAAAATGCGTCACCCTTCCTTTAAACCACCCCCCCCCCCCGGCCTACTACATAAAGTGTACTCAGTTTTATATGCTGTCCGTGATGACCAGGGAGTTTGGGGGAAAAAAAATAAATAAAAATTTCAAGTTGTAAACAAAAGTAGAAACTGGCATTGCACTCAACATAAGATTCTCATTTAACAGTTGATGCCCAAATTTTAACTGGGATTTTATTTTTTTAATTTTGGAAAGTTTTTTGATGTGGGACGAATTGTCGTAAGTGGTCTATTTTTTTGGGACCGAATTGTCCGGGACCGAGTTTTTGGGACCGAATTGTCTGGGACCGAATTGTCGCGAACCCGTTTAGTGGGATTTGGGAGGAGGGGGTTCAGAGAACAACTGTATTGTTAAAGGCGAGCTTCGATTTTCCGGGTTTTAGAAGACGAAAGGAAGTGGAAATGAAGATAATCCCCTCAGGGTCAAGGCAGGGGGAGAAAATCGTGGGGGGAGCAGGGGATGAGTTGACTGCATGACGTCACTAGCCTAACATTTAAGTGCAAAACTAGGGGAAGATACTGCAGCGCTGTATAAGCTAAATAATAACAAAGGAAAATAAGTAAATGAGTAAAATGCTGCATTTCTGTTGAGAGTTAAACCACTGAGTGTGAATTGACAATGCCAAAACAAAAGCGGCCTTTCCCTTTTCATTTGTCGGTAATAATGATTTTATTCGTTGTAAAATGTTTAACAGTAACAGAAACAATTAATTAGTTGACAAAACGTAAGTTCTGTTCACTTCAGAAGCTCAGATAAAATTGTAGTTTAAAGTTCTTAGTTTAAAGTTTAGCTCACACAGCGCGAAAAAAAAATTTAGAACAGCGCAAGGGAAAAAAAGCAGGAAAAAATGGCTAAATTATAAACTGTTTAACGAAATGAAAGAATCAGAAAAAATATATTCGAGTAGAGTGAGCAATCGTGCATGAAAAAAAGCCGGGAAAAAGTCTCGGTAAAAAATCTGGTGTGAAATGTACAAATAATGCTGCCTAAATATGGTCACGAGTACATTCATCGAATACCGGAAAAAATATCCGGAAGGGAGAAGGGTCCTCCGTAAGTTTGGTCGGTTGGCGCATTAAAGTAAAATTAGAGAAATCAAAAGTTTTTTTCCAAGGCTTTTTTTTCCATTAGCTTTTTTTTCCAGGTTTTTTTTTCCGCGGTTTTTTTTTTCCGAGGCTTTCTTTCTCGAGGCTTTTTTTTCCGGTCACCGATTCCCCACTCAGGCAGTCTGACATAGAAGTCCAAGAGGCAACGTAAATAGGTTTGCATCCGTATTTATTTAACCCAAGAGTTTTCTCCAAAATTCCTATATGAGGATGGAGGAATCTAGGTAAAAATTTTCCTGAAAAAACTACCCTGGAAAAAATATCGCCGGAAAAAATTGGAAAAAAACAACAAATAAACAACAACAAATAAACACAAACAATCCAATTTCAGTAGGGTCTTCGACCTCGCTCGCTCGGCAAAAGATTGTAAGCAACTTGCTTATGTTTTGGATCAAAGTAGGGGCGGAGGGAGGAACGAAAAGGAAGCTACAATTGGGTGACATAGGGAGGAGGTAAACGGAAAATAAAATCCAAAGGAAATAAAAACACAGAAAAAAATCCAGAGAAAAAAATCAAAAGAAAAAAACCAGAGGAAATAAAATCCAAGGGGAAAAAAATCCACGGAAAAAAAAATCTAATATAATTGGTTTAATGCAAAAAAAAAAGCAAGAAATGGTCAGAAAAAAATCAGCATTGCTGGAGCAATAGGACTGGCAAGAACTCATGGAGTCGCTGACTGCAAGCCTGAGGCTGAGGGCCACGGCGCACACAGCAGCTTGGCCACTGCGGCCAACGAGAATGCTTGCGGTCTACGTATCAACGCGCACTTGGCCGCAGCGGCCAGCCTGTCGCAGCGACCACTGGGATCCAAGGGCGGCGTGCAGGCGGCCACATGGCGACCGTACTTGCTCCGAGTTCATTTTTCACCACGTGATCGAGAATTATCAATGAAAAACGGACATGGCCGTGCGGCATGTCGCTGTGTTTTTTGGCCGCACACGACCACTGGCCGCGCGACCAAGCCAGTCAGTGCGCGGGCGGCCTAAAAGTGGGAGTTGGTAAAAAGTAGTAGGGGAATGGTGCGGCGAAAATGGTATGGGGAAGGACTTTCATAGCGCTACGGCTAAGCCTGGAAGTGTGTCAGCGATGTGGGAAAATACTAGTAACGAAAAAAGCTGAGGGAGAGACGAAATTAGGCTGAAATTAGGTTTGGGAATTTAGGGTTGGAACTTCAGGGTTAAGTTAGGTTTGGGGTAAGGATTAGGTTTGAAGAGAGGCCTACCAGCAAAAGACCCCCTAGACTTGGGGACCTCCTAGCAGGGAAGGGGAGAGGACCAGCCAGGAGGCTGGCCCGAAGGCTAACTGAATTTGCATGGCCGGGCGGCTGCTTTTATGCGATTTGGTTACCCCTGGCAACCGCGAAATAGCCAGGGTATTATGGGTAAAGAAGTTTCTCCAAGGTTCTAGATGCAGGAAACGGAAAGGAATTACAAGGCATGCGCACATCAAAGGAAGATTAAATCAAGACCTTTCAGCTTGTCCATTGGCCCCAGCAACATAAGTCCACAAGATTTGCAACAAGCTCACAACCCCACAAGAAGCTCCAACTCCCCCTTGCAAATCTTGTCACACATACATTTTCATGACACTACCCGTGTTGAATCTTTATTGAACAAGGTCTGAAAGCTGCACACTCTGAAAGAAACACTTGTTTTTATTAATGAACATGAAAGAAAATGACTGAATTCTTAAACTTGACTGTTTAAAGAAATCATTGGCGACCCTGGAACTCGATTTCCCAGAGTCATGATTGAAACCTACGCCCTAAGACGAGATTGAATTGCACCCGGAGGCGACTTTGAGTTTGCACCCGGAGGCGACTTTGAGATTGCACCCGGAGGCGACTTTGACACTACATTATTTTGTAGCCGATGGAAATGAATTGTAGATTTGCTCTTAACAAGCAAAGAAAAAACAAGAAATCTCTCTATTGAGCCTAGCAGAAATTAATGAAACCTCTATGGGTGAGAAGAAATTGAGAAACTGCTATGGGTTAGAAATTATTGATGAAACCCCTACCTGTGGGTTAGACGTAATTAATGAACAAACGTTGCTACTCCTTAGGGAAAATAAAACTAAATTAAGTTATTTTACCGAAAGAAAGAAGGCCGAAAAATTAGGTTGATTGAGGGAAAAAAACCCCTTTGGGGAAAAAAACCGAAGCAGAAGAGAACTACTTGAAGCAGAATTTGGTTTATGAAGATGCTTCTAAAGAGCATCGAACATTAGAAATAATTAAATTTTTTTGAGTTAGCAGAGTTTTATTTTGTGCCATTAAGCCGAATGAAAAAAAAGGAAATAGGCCTATTTTTTAGGCTTAAGTTAGGCTTAGCGATGAAACCTAAAAAAACGGATTCCCCTAACCCTTCTACATACCCCTATTAAATTTGAGGACGATCGGAGCATGTTAGGCCTAAATAGTGGTTTAAGCCTAACGAAAATCCTTTAAGGCCCAGGCTTAGCCAAACTGGCTTACCCACGTTTCACCTTAAAGTTTTAAAACCTAAAGGGGGCCTAACTCTTCTCCCGGGTTTCGGCACCATAACGAAAAAAGCTGAGGGAGAGACGAAATTAGGCTGAAATTAGGTTTGGGAATTTAGGGTTGGAACTTCAGGGTTAAGTTAGGTTTGGGGTAAGGATTAGGTTTGAAGAGAGGCCTACCAGCAAAAGACCCCCTAGACTTGGGGACCTCCTAGCAGGGAAGGGGAGAGGACCAGCCAGGAGGCTGGCCCGAAGGCTAACTGAATTTGCATGGCCGGGCGGCTGCTTTTATGCGATTTGGTTACCCCTGGCAACCGCGAAATAGCCAGGGTATTATGGGTAAAGAAGTTTCTCCAAGGTTCTAGATGCAGGAAACGGAAAGGAATTACAAGGCATGCGCACATCAAAGGAAGATTAAATCAAGACCTTTCAGCTTGTCCATTGGCCCCAGCAACATAAGTCCACAAGATTTGCAACAACTAGGGTGAAATAATGATTCTAGGGGAAAAAAGCCTCGGGAAAAAAACCCGGAAAAAAAAGCCTGGAAAAAAAGCTGCTGGAAATAAAAGCCCCGGAAACAAAGCCCCGGAAAAAAAAGCTGGTGAAAAAAAAAACCGATGGGAAAAAAAAGTCCCGGAAAAAAGCTCGGAAAAAAAGCCTGGAAAAAAAGTCGCGGAAAAAAAGCCACAGAGAAAAAAAGTATCAAAAATCTGCTGGAATTCACAAAAAATACTACCTTTAAATATGTGTGTGCGTAACAATGGACAATGACTTTAGCTGGAAGGGAAATACTATCACCACATGGGCATGCTATTAAGCAAGGCTAATCGCAGTTGTTCTGACCAAGACCAGGAATAACATAACCATTCGGCAACACTGTCTCGGGAACATCTAGCAAACTGGGATCCATGTAACATGTCCATTGATCAGCTTTTCCCTCGGAAATTCCATTCTACATCCCACTACCACCCTGCCACTCCTTTCTCATGTTGTTTCCAGCCTTATTTGTTTTTTTGGTCTTGAACCCGCATGTCGGGCAGCAAGGCGTGGGCTTGTCCGCCGTGCTCCTAATTTCCGATGCCAAACACCATGTTCGCAACAACGGCACGCGGCTTTATCGAAAGCCACACAATTGATGATCCCTTGCAGTGTCTGGCAATCTGAGGCCCATTGCCCTTCACGACCGGTTGCTGTTTCCGCGTGGTGCAATCACATCCTGCTATCCCGCACCCAGATGCGGGTTCCGCGGGTGTTGCACAATATTGCACAACGTTGCGTCATGTGGCAACTACTTCTCGATCTTGCATACATTTGAGCAGAAGCGATGTGCAGTGGTCACGCGTGGCCGTATATAATGGCCTACCCGCCGCATGTGAATCATTTCTTCGACCAGAAGCGGGCAAACAGGATGATGGCTGCAGAGGCGCCGATGGACGACTTTCCCAGCTACGCCGTAGTAGAGAAGTCTAGGGCCGGCAAGAACCGGAGGCAACTTCATCGGGTTTGGACGGAAGAGCTGAGCGAGTACCAGGACAAGAAAGGTTTCTCCGGACCTCCAATGGGCTACATTGGCAGATGCAACAAGAAGAGCAAGGAGTTGGATTTTTTCATGGAATTATTCGGGGAGACTGCAGATTTCATCATAAGGAGGACCAACCAATTCATGGACGACAGGGCCAGCAATGCCAGACGCAGCACACGGAACGTCACGTCAGCCAACACACCAGGACCAAAAGGCAATGCAGGGACTTCGACTCAAGGGGAGCCACGTCCATCACCACCCCACATCACTTACTGCCAGTTTTTGCCACTCACTGGAATTCCGACTGAACCACAGCTGGGAATACCACAACCAGACGTCCACATGGAAGAAGCCGGGTCAAGCCAAGCACAGCCGCCAATGCCAGAAACAGATGTCGCCGAGGAGGAGGAGGACGAATCAGACTACCCATATTACTGCGAGGAAAATGAGGACTACTATGAAGGCAGCAGCCAAGAATCAGATGAGGATGAGTTAGATGACGAACTAAAAGAAACCGAGTCAGAGGACGATGCCGACGCCTGCCTTACGACGTCTAGCAGTGAGGAGGAAGCAGCAAGGCCAGACAGTCCATCACCACCGCTAAGGCCAGAAAGCCCACCACGACCTCGAACCTTAACAGAAACCTCTACTCCCATGCCAAGGCAATCATCAGAAGCGACGTTGCCCACATATGAGCCCGGTTGGTCGGTCCTACTACGTCCCACACCAGCAGAGGCGGTCTCGTCGTCCAGCCAAAATACCAAGCCAAAAGCCAAAGTCGCAACATCGCAGGCGCGGCCATTTATGAGACGAACCAAAAGAGGAATCGTTCCCTTCCCTCGGGGTCTTTCAGGTAGATTCATAAGTAAGGAATCCGAGGAGATAATCTGCATCGTTTCGTCAGATGAGGAGGAAGAAAGAGCCACCACAACGACAGCCAACGTAGTCGAGCCACCACCCCCACAATCACCGCCACCGTCACTGGAACCGAGTAAACTAGAAGCCATGAAACGACGCTGGCGAGTAGTACTGTACGACAAGATCTACAGAAGTAATATGTTCCCCGAGCCACCCGAGCAAAAAAGGACACGATTATTGCCTCCTCGAAGTTGCTACCTCCAGGAGATGCGCCACGCCAGGATAACCCAATATGTCAATCACCGTTTCAGCCAACAACAGTCTCAGCCAAGCGCTCCACCAGTACAATCCCCAGAAGACTCGAGAACAAAACCCCCAGAAGATCTGAGCACAGGACGGTTGGTGCTAGAGCAGATGTGTGCAGAGGTGGACAAGACACTCAGGAGCCAGTCAGAGTCCTCGTCGTCAACGTCGCCGATCCAGCCAGCGCAAATCCAAAGGGAAGAAGCAGGGGCTAACTCTAGCCAAGAGCCAGCTGCCAAGGAGACACCTTCAACGGTCGTATCGTCGCAACTCCCTCAGCCAGGGGAACAAGCAGAGGCCACTTCCAACTCCAACTCCAGCCAAGACCCAGCAGTAACGACAACCACGCAAGCCTGCCAAACATCGCCGAAACGGAAGAAACCACATCCCACTCCCGCTTGGGTACCATTGACGAAAGACGAGTTGCTGGCTTTCATCGGAATACTGATAATCATGGGTTACAACGACTTGCCGGAGATGGCGCAGTATTGGTCCACGTCCCCAGACCTGGGAAACCACTCCATCAGATCGACCATGACCAGAACAAGGTTCAATCAAATTTGGAACAACTTTCGGCTGTCCGAAGAACCGTCTTTCACTGGTACCGATCCCCAGACTGCATCGCCCACGACCAGGCAAGCCATGGAAGAGCAGAAGGCCAAGGAGGACATGGACGCAATAATGAAGGTTCGACCGATGATGGAGGCTATCAACCAGGCATTCCGCAAGTGCAGGAACCCCGGATCAGTTCTCTGCATAGACGAGTCAATGACTGCATACACTGGAAGATCCAAGATCAAGGTATACCAGCCCAAGAAGCCCATCAAGGTCGGCTTTGAACACTTCACTCTCTGCGACCCGTTCGACGGTTACATACTCAACGACGAGGCACACATTGGAAAAAAGCGCCACATGGCCATTGACCCCGCCCAAGACCCCGCTAAGGAACTCGAGAACAACAAGATGGCTCACACAACGATCTACACCGCGCGCCACTACCTCAACCAGGGTTACACCATCGTCTGTGACAACCGCTTCACTTCGGCACTGCTGTTTCAGGTCCTCTACACCAAGCTAGGAACCTTCGGATGCGGGAGCCTACGCGCCAATGCTGCCGGAATGCCATACGAGTTCACGGAGGAGTTGCGCAAATTCAAGAAAGAGCACGAACGTGGCGACAGTATCCTGCGTCAGAGCGGCCGGCTACTGCTGAGCATCTGGTGTGACACCAAGGCCGTCCCTCTACTCAGCACCCACGTGGATCCCTTGGCCGGAAAATGTACCGTCGGAAGACTCATCGGGGGCCAGAAACACCTAGTCACTTGTCCACCGGCAGCCATGACTTACACGGAGACCATGAATGGCGTGGACATGGCCAATCACCTCATCTCCTCGTTCTATGTCAGCAGGAGGTCGATTAGATGGCACCGCTACCTTTTCTTCCAAAAGCTCAACCAGATTCTCGTCAATGCCAGGCTCAACATGGTCATGGTCTGCGGCCTCGATAGGGCTGGCAAACGCTCCCAGTTGACTTACCGAAGATCGCTGGCCAACCAACTCATCAACCGAGTACGCAAGACACGCCTCATAAGACTTCCAGCCATTTTGGGTACCAGTCATCGCCACGAAAAGAGTACGAGGAGCCGCAGATGCCAGGTGTGCAGGAAGTACAGACAGGAACGGCACGAGACCATCTGGTGGTGCGCAACTTGTCGCACGAACGTGTGCACGGACGAAAGCTCGAGAAGAAGGCACGGTGGACGAACTTGTTGGCAGCTGCATCAAGATCGCCTGGATCTCGATTTTTAGGCTGAATTTTCATTGAACCTGTATAGCTTTGTACAGCCAACGCCGAATAAACCTTGTAACCTTTGTTCAGAATTATGTTTTCCCTTTGCCTAACTGTGACTTTGACTTTTCAGGAAAAGACTAAAAGCCCCAAACCTCACTGACACTGGACCCGGTATTCGTCGTGGCTTCAGGTACTCAATCCGAGCCTGAAACCGCGACGAATGCCAGGTCTCAGGTGACGGCGGGGTGTGGGGTTTTCTTTGGGTGGAACTTAGCCAAATTCTCTGGGTATTGCGATGTTAACCGTCACCATATTGGGTAATGAAAAAAGGTCAGAAAAAAAGCCAAACCCTGCCTCATTGCAGGGTCTGGCAAGACTTGGACTTAGCCAAATTCTCTGGGTATTGCGATGTTAACCGTCACCATAAGGGTTAAAAAAAAAAGCCAAACTCCACCATTGCGGAGCTTGGCTAGTATGCGGGTCTCTTTTGATTCAGGGATGGTCGAGACCAAGTCCATCCCCTCAGTACAAAGTCCCATTTTTTGGACTTAGCCACATGCCAAGTCATCATCCAAGTCATCATCCAGTAAGGGTCATCCTCAGGCTTGTAAGTAGTGGTCTCTGCCCCACCACCACACCCTCATGATCCACAGTCATCGATCGCCTAACCTTCGAGACCAGAAGGAAAGACGGGCCTCAGGTGGATCACTACACTAAGGAACTCGTCGAAAAACACGAACGTCCCAATGTTCGACGCCTAGCCACCTCGTCAGCTAGCTAGTTCATGAATGTCTCGTCAAACACCCACTTTAGTATAGCACTGGCAACGCTCGAAACGACTGCCTTTCAACAAGTTCCAACCAGTCTTTGCTGCAGGTCCAATAGCTCAGCTACAGTTCAGAATGGAGTACCACTCGTCACCAAAACGAAGCCACTAGTCCAACTGCTCCGACCAGTTCCAAGAGACCTCTCCAAGCTTAAAGGGCCACCGCCACTATTGCCACTAGGTCCGGCAGCACTCTGGAGATGTACTACAGGACGAACCCACAGCTCACTGCCAAAGCGTTGCCACCAGTCCAAATGGCTCAAACAGCTTAGAACCTTCCAAGCCCGAAGATGAGGCCAGGCTGCTCGTCGCCAAGTCTTTGCTGCTGGTCCAGCGGCTCAACCCAGTTTAGAACGGGGATCTGCCAGCACGAAGGCAAGGGGGATCCGTCGCTCACCACCAAAGCGTCGCCACTAGTCCAACTGCTCCGACCAGCTCAGAGACAGCCCACCCTCAAGGGAACGAGTGCTCACCACCAAGTCTTTGCTACTCGGTCCAACGGCTCAACCCAGCTAGAAAGGCGTCCCAATCATCACCAAGCAAAGCCACTAGTCCAAATAGCTCTAACCTAGTTTAGAACATCGACCCCAACATCGAGGACTTACACAGCTCATCACCAGTCTCGCAATTCGGTCCAGGTTGACTTACGAGGAGTGAGGTCCGCTAGCAGGACCCACAACCAAAGCCACTAGTCCAAACAACTCGTCCAGTTCAGAACAGTGCACCCAAAGGACGACATTGCTCACCGCTCGTCTTGCTTACTCAGTCCAACAGCTGGTTTCGAAAGGCGTGCCGATTTCCACCAAAGCCACTAGTCCAAACAGCTCAACAAGCTTAGAACGAAACGTCGAACCTAAAGGCAAGGGATCCATCCTCACAATACTGGGTGATCGTCGATAGGACAGCTTACGTTTGCACCAGTCTTGCAACTCGGTCCGAAGGGTCGACTCTGGTTTAGAACGGGGATCTGCCGGCACGAAGGCAAGGGGGATCCGTCGCTCACCACCAAAGCATCGCCACCAGTCCAAACAGCTCGACCAGCCTAGAACTTCGGGACCACAGTGCTCATCAGCCAAGTCTTTTGCCACCAGTCCAATGGCTCCACTCCAGATCAGGATGGCAGATCCAAGCCCGAAGGCGAGGGCCCACCAATTCATCACCGAAGTATCGCTACTAGTCCAATGGCTGCAACCAGCTTTGAGCAAATGACCCACACGCCGTCCTCATCAACAAGCCAACCACTTGGCCGATAGCGTCACCGATGCATGGTACAAGGCCAACACCAGCAAATAACAACTCCACATCCAAGTCACAGAGACACCGAAGGGAATCGGGAATTTCTTTCTCGCAACAAACCCGGTATACTACCTGTAACCTACCCGCCGTATAGCCAGTGCGCCCGAGAGACTCCGAAGAATCACGGGACGATCAAAGACCTGACGGAGTAACATAATTGGCAGGCCCCGGGTTCGCTCTTTCACTCAAACAGTCCAAGCCCAGTATACTACCTGTAACCTACCCGCCGTATAGCCAGTGCGCCCGAGAGATTCCGAAGAATCACGGGACGATCAAAGATCTGACGGAGTAACATGATTGGCAGGCCCCGGGCTGGCTTTCACTCACATACTACAAGCCCGGTATACTACCAGAAACCTACCCGCCACATAGCCAGTGAGCCCGAGAGATTCCGAAGAATCACGGGACGATCAAAGACCTGACGGAGTAACATGATTGGCAGGCCCCGGGCTCGCAGTCTTTCACACCCGATTCTCGCACTCGACATCAATGTTCCCTAGACACAGAGCGACTAAGGCACTCCTATAATCCAAGACACAGAGGCACGAGGCAACGAGTCAGGATCGTCTTCCTACTCAAGCTCAGAACACGGCTCAGCATGCTACCCTTACCTGCCCGCCCGCAGCCCGAAGACCGACGGAGTAAGATTATGGTAGGATTAAGTCAAAGTTCAAACTCTTTCATAAGCACATCACCAGACTCTTTCGCCCACAGCCAACACATCCTAAACTCAGAAATGCCCAGACGCACACGACTCTGGCATATCAGCTGCCATATCGGCTGGCATAGCAGCTGTCTGGCTGCTCATCGCCAAGTCTTTGCTGCCGGTCCAGCGGCTCAACTTCAGTTCGGAATGGCGTACCACTCGCCACCGAAGCATCGCCACTAGTCCAACTGCTCCGACTAGCTCAGAGACCAATCCAAATCCAAGACACAGAGGCACGAGGCAATCGAGTTAGGATAGTCCACTTACTCAAGCTCAAACACGGCTCAACATGCTACCCATGCATACCCGTCCATAGCCCGAAGACCAACGGAGCAAGCTTACGGTAGGGCCAAGCCGGAACAAACTCTTTCAGCAGCACATCACCAGTCTCTTTCACCCACAGCCAACACATCCTGGACTCAGAAACGCCCAGCTGTCACTTAATAAGCTCAACCCGGGGCACGAACGCACATGGAACAAGCAAGTTAGGATCGTCTGCATACTCCAGCTTGAACACGACTCAACATGCTACCCTTGCGTACCCGTCCATAGCCCTAAGACCGACGGAGGAAGCTTATGGTAGGGCCAAGCCGCTAAGGTTCAAGCGCTTTCTGCCAGCACATCACCAGACCCATTTGCCCACAGGTCAACGCATCCCAGGGAACAACAAAAAGCAACAACCACTTCGCCCGCCACTCGAGCACTCCCAATCCAAGACGGAGACATGCAAAGCAAGCAAGTTAGGATCGTCCACCTACTCGAGCTCAAACACGGCCCGACATGCTACCCTTGCGTACCCGTCCATAGCCCGAAGACCGACGGAGGAAGCTTACGGTAGGGCCAAGCCGCTAACTCTTTCAGCAGGACTCACCAGACTCACAGGCCTGCAGCAAACATCACGAACCAGTTCCGAGCACAAGAGGGGCAGCTCAGAGACAGCACACCCTCAAGGAGAACGAATGCTCACCACCAAGTCTTGGCTACTCGGTCCAATGGCTCATCCCAGTTTAGAAAGGCGTCCCAATCTTCACCAAGCAAAGCCACTAGTCCAAACAGCTCCAACCTAGTTTAGAACATCGAGCCCAACATCGAGGACTTACACAGCTCGTCACCAGTCTCGCAATTCGGTCCAGGTTGACTTACGAGGAGTGGGGTCCGCTAGCAAGACCCACAACCAAAGCCACAACCAAAGTCCAAACAGCTCGACCAGTTCGGAACAGTGTAGCCAAAGGACGAGAATGATCACCACTCGTCTCGCTTACTCGGTCCAACAGCCGGTTTAGAACGGCGTACCGATCTCAAACCAAAGCCACTAGTCCAAACAGCTCGACAAGCTTAGAACGAAACGTCGTACCTAAGGCAAGGGATCCATCCTCATAAGAAGACTGGGGGATCGTCGATGCAACAGCTTACGTTTGTACCAGTCTCGCAACTCGGTCCGAAGGGTCGACTCCGGTTTAGAACGGGGATCTGCCGGCACGAAGGCAAGGGGGATCCGTCGCTCACCACCAAAGCGTCACCACCAGTCTAAACTGCTCGACCAGCCTAGAACG
>JAHWFP010157546.1:0-28268 GCA_023313725.1 Lithobius niger | reverse complement strand
TAAGAAAATAAATGAAATGGATCAAGTTAAGTTTTAAGATTAAGATAAAATACTGAACGCAATTGTAAGTGCTAAACCGCTCGAGCACAACAAAATCCAACAAAGCACCCGAAAGGGCAACTTTACAGTTGCTGGAGCATTACACAAACCTGCCATGAGAACCTTAGGCTTAAATAACCCATGAGGCGTTATAAAAGCTGCTCTTTCTTGAGAGATATCATCTAACTTAACCTGGTGGTAACCAGTTTTAAGGTCCAACGTCGTAATGTATTTGGGATTACCCAGTATATCCAGTAGCTCATCAATTCGGGCCATCGGATATTTGTCCTTCTGTGAAATTTCATTCAATTTTCGGTAGTTAATAAGCATCCTCCAGCTACCATCACTCTTTTTCTTCAAAAAGGTCGGTGCGGCCCATGGACCAGAACATGGTTCTATTTGTCCATTTTCTACCATTTCATCGAGGATGTCTTTCATTGCTCCCCACTTCTCTGGAGGTAGATAATACGGAGGAGAGGAGACAGGAGCATGCGTTCCCGTATCAATGTGGTGTTTGACCAAATCTGTTAATCCTGGCTTTGCATCAAAGACGACCGCAAAGTCATTAAACAGTTCCCTTACACGCTCACGTTGTTCTGGAGCAATATCCGCAGCCAACACCCTCTCACTAAGCAAAGGATCCATTTCTCTGATTAAGTGAACAGTTCTTTCCTCCTTTTCCTCACCAACATAAGGAATTCTAACCCATGGCACATCTTTCCAATACCAATCATTGGTTGACGGACCCACTATTACACCAAATTGACCCTGAATGTCTGCACCAAGCAAACATGGAACACTAAGCTGTTCAGCAATAACTACAGAATGTATCACCTGCTTCCCTGGCAAATCTATTCTAGCAGTCACCCACCCTAATATAGGCAAGGGAGCAAGATTTGCTCCATATAACTCTGTATCGAGTTTATTTACCTTGCATCCTAATTCTTGAAAAAATTTCAAAAATTCTGGCCCCACCAAGGTGTATGGAGAAGCTCCATCCCACATAGCTACAGTTTTCCGGGCAGCAATGGTCACCTCTACTTTTCCCATCCTAGCCGGGTAAGGCTTTACCTCACCAACCTGATTACAAGTCTGTTTAGGCGGAATTAAATCATTACGAGCCCTAGCACCACCTACGACTGAGCTCCTGGCCGGTTTCCCGAACTCTGCACATTTTGACTACTTGCAGGTGCACCGACACTTGCCTGATTAATCCTAGCTATTCTTGGCATAGGGCAACCTGTGGCTATGTGACCTTGGATGCCACAATTATAACAGACCCTGTCACTCATCCTCCCACGCCTAACAGATTGCTGTTGGTTATCCCTTACAGCTTGTGAACCTTTACCCTGAGCCTGGGCTACCTGCGATTCAGCTGGAGTCACTTGAGCTGACAACTGATTATGGACTACCTGAGGTTGCATAGCAACTACTTTAGGCTGCATACTAGCCATTTGAGAACCCTTATAAGATCCTGCCTGTTTTAGCAATGCTTCCAACTTACAAGCATCTGCCACTAAGTTCTTAACAGAGTCATACCTGTTTGTGCTTAACATAAGCCTTAAGAAAATCAGAAGGTTCCTTGAAACCAACCTAACCTGCTCTGTGTCATGCATTTCATAAGACAGCTCCTGAATCATTGCTGCCATATCAGTTACATAGGCTTGCACAGTTTCACCTTCCTGTTGACACCTCAAATTAATGCGTTCTAATATTTCCTCATCTTGATTTGGTACTTGAAATTTTTGTAATAAGGCCAACTTAAATGCAAACCATGAACGAAAAGGAGGCTGAGCAGTAAACCATTGAAGTGCCACCCCTGTTAGCATACTAGGAATCCAGTGCTGCAAAAACACACTTTCTGGCATACCCTTTCCTACTTGACACTGTTCTGCTTTAATCAAGAAGTCTTTTGGTCCAGGACCAACTGGACTACCATTAAAAACTGGTGGAGTTATTTTTGGAAGCCATGCTGCTGGGATGAGGGGCTGACCACTTATACTACCCTGCGCAGCAATATTTCCCTGACCAACCTGACTTGCAGCTAACAACCTATTATAGTCTGCCATAGTAAGCATTATATGCGTGGGCGTACTTCCACCACCAGCCTGTGTATATACAGGTGGAGATAGGCCAATAGGATGAATTGGGACCCCAGTACTTATACTTATACCTGAATATACTTATACCTGCATTGGGGGCCTGTCCGGGATTTGAACCCAGGACCTCTCACACAACGGGCGGGAAACAACTGGAGAAAAACCAGTACATATACACTTCCCATCGCCAGGATCGAACCCGGGTCTGCAAGAAGCCAGAGATGTACAGCTGGGACCAGGACGTCTATCGAATCTGACGCCCCAGTGCTCGTAGCTACCCGTGCACCCCTTGCGAAAGTCATTATGGTTTACCAGCCGTCGGCGAAACGAAAGCAACTCCACCTCAACCACTGCTTTGCCGTCTTGAAATTCAGGAACGCTGTTGTTTTACCGGCCCGCCATCTTGTTTTGCCGCTCCTTGACAAGCGTGCGATGAATGCAGCAGGCCAACCAAATTTTCCTTCCTTCCTTTGGTTTCGCAGTGCTTGGAAAACGAAGTTTGCTTAAAGAAAGATTTGAAGTGTTACATTTCGGACTGGCACGTTTTGGCAGACGTCATGGTACGAGAGACGACATCGAAGAAGAACCTGGATGCATGTTGCCGACTAGATTTAAGCAACGCGCTTTCACCAGTCACGTGGCACACGTTTCTTCACATGGCGAGCTCACTAGATGTCACTTCACATGGCGAGAAAACTTTTTAGAGACCAGTGGCGCCATCTCTGATTTGGCCACCTAACTATGAACTTTTTCGTACCGCAACTATATTGTACCGCAACTATAATTAAATACAATAAACTACCCAATTTCAAAATAAACCCCGTTTTTAAATTTTCTTTTTTATATTTTTTTGTTATTTTAAGCATTCCACGTTACACATTCAGGTTTACCAACCTTCCTTTTGGATTTTCGCATCCCCACACCAGACCCCCCTTTCTTCTGTGCAACAGCAGACGAAAGCAATGGTATAGCAACTGTGCCCAACGAAGGTGAAGCCTGACAACAACGCTTGACGAAGGCGATGGCACGTTAACAGTGCTCGACAAAGGGGACGGCACTGGCACGAGGAAAACTGAAACTTCATTTCTCGGAGGCGTTAACAGTGGTGGAAAATCCTCATAAGCTTTATTTGGAGAACGAGTGTTTATTGCAGACTGAACTTTAGTAGATCGTGTTTTGGATGGCATAACACATGTTTTCTGTGGCGAAAGCTGTGACGTTATAATACTTCTCCTACGGCCTGACGGCCTAGATATCGCAGAACCATTCTCGGCGGCCGCGGCAAAGCTTTTCCCCGGAGCACTGAAAAGTGAGTTATTCTGCCAGTTTTGCATATCTTCATTCTGATTGGATGCAATATTATCAATGCCCGGATCCTCAGCAACGAAGTTTGCACAACTGGGAACCGGACTTTCTGAGGAAGATACCCCGTTTTACTGTCACTTAATAATCATTCGGACTAAATCTTTTTGTAATTCGACCGGGCAACCAAATACTCTAAGGCTTCGGCTTTGAGTTAATGCAAAACACTTTGTCTCCAATTTGGTAAGCCATCTCGCACATTTCTGCTGTAGGTTTTAGTTGATACTCCTGCCTCACGGCAGTTTTATCAGCGGAACTAGAAAGCATAAGAGTTAATCTTGTACGAACACTTCTTTTTAGGAATGCTTTTCATGGCGTTACACTAGTAGTGCAAAGAGGAATATTTCTAGCCTGTATGAGGAAGTTAGTCAATGCTGTTTCTAAAGTTAAACCCTGAGTTAGGCTAGCTTTTAAACTTCTTGTTAATGACCATACCAGGTTGTCTGCTGCGCTATTTCGGACTAGGATATACGGAACGGATATCATTCCACATTATTACAAATAATTTTAAAATTAAAAACTCTTCAGGCCATTATCGCTGACTAGTATTTTTACGTAACCATAGGTAGCAAATAATGCACGCAAAATGCATGTAACAGCACCACTTGAAGTAGTTTTCATGTCATAAACAAATGGGAATTTAAAACGTGCATCTAAAGTAAGTATGTACGTTTTTCCATGGAATGGCCCACAAAAATCAAGATGAATTCGAGATCATGGCAATGCGGGTAGTTCCCAAACATGCTTTTTAGGCTTAGCACTAACGTCGCGGTTAACTTGACAAGCCATGCATTTGTTAACCAGTTTTTCCAAAGTGCTATCAATTTTAGGCCACCACACACGAGAACGAGGAAGAGTTTTAATCCTGACTAGCCAACAGTGGCCTAAATGAAACTCCTCAAGCACTAGTTTACGTAATATTTCAAGAATTACAAACGAAACCTCCAAAATATTGCAATGTCATCAAGACATAATCATGCTTATGAAAAAAAACACTAAAATACCAGGGCCACATGGTTGATTTTTAGTTTTTGTTTGCCCTAACGAAATTATACATTACCTTATTTTAACATATAACATAGCAGTTCCACCCCCCCCCTTCCATGGAGCTCTATTATCCCTAGCTTGATAGTTGGCTTCCTTCCCTGCCGGTATCGTAACTCACTGCGCATGACAGATACTGGCTCCGTCTATAAAAGCGATCCGCGGCGGAGCGCAGCATCTTTCTTCCAACCCTCACGAACCTAGTACATCGAGGGGAGGCTTGGGTTGGTAAAAGGTAACGTATATTTTCGTTAGGGCAAACAAAAAGTAAAATGAACCAGTTGGCCAACAAAGCACACCTCGTCACCAAAGGCGGCGGGCTAGGATCGGAGTACTCACGTTACAAGCCAGCAGCCCCACGGACAGTGTCCGGGTGGAACCCACTAAAATTTTACCAGCCTCGACCCGAGATCCTCAATCCCATGGGCGAGCATCAGGTAATCAGCAGAAGCCAGGGGTAGAAACAAACGGTTCAACACCAAGGGGTAGGTAGAATTGCAAATAATCAACATGCCAACCTACCTTTAGAAGGGAAGCGTGAAGAAGGTCTTGAGTCTTTGCTGCAGGCGTCACAGGTAGGCCAGAATTGATGAGGAGTTGTGTGGTAGCAGAGCAGGCGTGTCGTGGAATCGGCAGGAAAAGGGATCGGTGAGGCAGGTGACAAGTACTGCTAGAAGAGATATGAAGACGGACCTTACAGTTGAGGCTGATGCACAGGACAGGATGGGTAAAAGCATGTATGACGGATAAAACTCTTGGGTGAATCAGGATGATAAGAACCAGCAGGATCGAAGAAGAGGTGGATCGTAACCTAGCCGGGGGTAAGCAGCCAAAGATCCCGGTAAGAGTGCCACAGGAAGCAATGAAGGATGTAAACGTCGAGCACAAGCACACCGATCCACTGTTGCACATAGGTTGATGGTTGTTCGGGCATCCCAGCCGGTTTGAGGTTCAAGTTTATATATGCGGTGAAACAAGCACGAGAACCGGAGCGGAATCGTAGGTGAGGGAAGAACGTTGAAGGGAAGAAGAGGAACGGGACCGAAAATGTCGAGGAAGCGTATTGTGAAGAATGAGGATCGGAAGGAATCGCCAAGAATAATAGTTCTGCCGTCACAGCACAATTTAGTGAATAACTGTTAGAAGTTCTTTGTTTGATGAATCGTCATCTGATGAAGCCAAATGAAAGTTGAGAGTAAAACAGGGAATTGGGAGAAGAGTAATAATCCCAGGCCAGGAATTGAGGACCGAACCTGGAGCAGGACCCCTCACGGTCCGAAGTGGCTTCGTAAGAGAAAGAAGTATGATTTGAGAAGTAATTTTGGTTGCGTTAAGGGAACACCCGGATACCCAAGGCTACGCCTTTAGCTTTTCGTCGACACGGGGAACAAGGCAGAGATCTGGTAGAGGTGTCGGTGTGTTTCACGATTCTGGTAAAAACAGGAAAGAAGGAGGGAACGTCATTGAACTGCAAAACCGAGTAATATGACACGGTTTGGCAGGAAGGCGAGACGGCCGTTTGATACCATGCTGATTCCAGCAGATCGGGCGGAACCGAGGAACCACAGTCGGTAGTTGTGGGAGTAGTAGAAGGTGCAAGCGTTGATTGTAACGGAATCGGGCCCGCAGATGGCGGAGTAGGAATCGAAGGTGGATCTGATGCTGGCAAGGGTAGAGCTGATCCAGAAGAAGCGGTCGGGAGAACTAAAGGAAGCATGAATAAGAGCCCAGCCGTGGCTGATGGGTCTTGATAAGGTGACGGCAACGGCGAAGGGGCTGCCTCGTGCAGCTGTTGACCGATCGAAAGTGAAGGAGATTAGGATTGAGAACAAGGAGCGTAAGGGGATCGAAGCCGCAGAGCTGCCGGAGCCCCATGGAGTCGTCAGGTTCGAGAACGACTGCAGTAATAAAGCCGCCATGGCGGTGAAGAAGGAAGGGGCGACACCCAACAAAGTTTTTGTTGTAAGAAACGATAGTTCATCTTGAGCTTACGGTATTGGGCTTGCAAAATGTCTAGGCTATTTGAAACAGTAATAACCTCGGATTAAAGAGTTAGATTTTGGTCCTGGCAAGGGGCAATCAAAAATCGGAGCACTGATTTTTTGGATCGTAGCGTAGTAAGGTAAGTTGAGAAGCTCTCGGGCCAAGATAGAACGAAACAAATGTTAAAATCGATGTTTTCGAGGTCACGGACTGAAAGTTGGAGGCCTCGAGTAAGGGCAGCCCTGATTGAACATGCAGGCGGGAATGGGGCCGGATCGGAGGACGGTGGTGTGTCTGCGACACCTGCGTCAATATTGGATGGAACAGGCCAAAGTGGTGAGTCGACGGTTGAAGAGACATTAGGCGTGCTCGAAAAATTGACAGCGGTTACGGATAGCGCTGGAACTGTTACTCGTGGCTGAATTCTTACCCGAGGAGGGCGTGTGGAGGGGAGCCGTGGGGAAGCCATGGGGAATTGAACGTTCTTTATCCCAATCCCCTTTTTTGGAAGGAATGAAGGACGTGGAGGACGGAACCCAAAAGGGCCTGGGATCGCATTAAGTGTATCCGGAGAGGAAGATGGAATCGTCGTCGTAGAGGACACCTTTTTTGAAGTTGGCGATCCGGATAAAGTAGCATTAGTAGCTTGCGGGAGTTTTTTTGAAGTCATTGGCGATCCGCCCTCAGTCGAGAACTTCTTTGGCAACGGAAGATTTCTTTCCATTTCACTGGAGATATCTGGATACAGATGGCACATAAGAGGTCTAGACCATAGCACACACGATGATGTTGGCAGCAGGGATGAGGATCGAAGTGTTAGTTTGTCCCTGCTGTGAAACCGAGACACACACAAGGCTTGAGGTCGGGAACGTTGGCGACCTGGATGGGAGGCAATGGGTCTTCAGAAGAAGAAGAGTCGGAAGACATGGTCAGTGTTGGTCCGCACAGTCAAAGCCGACAAAGGGACCGTTATAATTTGAAATCGCGCACTGAAGATGATGCGACCTCTGGCCGCAGTGCGCAGAAAGAGAGACTGAGAACCCGAATGCAGCCCACTGCCTTGGCGAGGAATCAGGAGCAGTAAGGAATCGTTGCTGCTGTCGTCGTACCCCCTATTGCGGAGGCGTGCAGAAGGAGAGACTGAAGGATCAAGACACAAATCGTAAGCTTGATGGGATATTGGAAGAAATCAGGAATCAGTGCCGGTGGTGGTTGTTGATGAGAAGGATCGAGAGAACTCGATGTACACCTGGGGAATCGTGGATGGGATCACGCGCTGACTGGATTTCAACCTTTCTTGTTGATGTCGTTGAATTGTCATAATCGTCCTTTTTTTTGGATGTCCGACGATGAAATTGAGGATAAGGTGGAATCGAGCAGAAGAGGAGATACGTGTGGAGTGAGGATGGTCGGAAGGGAGTCCGTGGTTGCGGTAACTGTGGATAACCGAAGAGAAGACCAGTCGATCCTCGAAGAGATGAAACGAAGGCGACGAACTGGGACGGAAACATAGCTCATGGCGATCCTGATGTTCCAAATTAGCCCTGAAAATAGGCATGAAGGCAGGATTTCGTCGTCTACTTGACTTAACCTGTCTGGAACCGAAGACGAGGCTTATGTAGGACCAGAGAAGGAATGTGTGGAGTCGTCACTTGTGTGCTCCACAATGGCAGCCATCAATTTTATGTCAATATGTTAACCCTACCAAGATACCCCTTTAACTACTAATAGGCTATTCCATAATTAAATATTGAATTAAGTTGCATCACATGACTTCCTGTTATAATTGTATATAAAGGGAAGTAAACAGGAAGTTCGCTGTCTTATCAGCTGTAGCCTACACTCTGGTAGTCCATGTGTTTATTACCATTGGTGCCCACGCTGGGCTAAGGTGTGTCCCCGCCTAGGACATCACAGTTGGCGACGAGTCCGGTACCTTTGGTAATCTTTAAAAACTTAAGCTTAAACTGATAGGTCTTCAACCACATCTTTGCTCCATATTTGTGGTAAGTTGCAAATTTTTTTCATTTTGGCAATGAAAATTAGTGCTCTGAATTCCTATCAGAGTTTAAACTTTTTCAAACAGTGTTATTTTGAAGTGGTAGTGCTGTGTGGTACGAAATGATAACAGTCAAATTTAGTACCTTAACATCTAGAACCGAAGTGGGCAATTGGATTTATTATGGTTAATATTACCTTGGCAGTGTTCTAGAGCGACGCACTGGCGTGTCCTCACAGGCAGTATTATAAACCTGAAGGTTCGAAAAATGCGCTGCTAAATTAACCCTTGTAAATTCGATTGTGCCATTGCCCATATTCGGGCTAGTGTGTGCCGGTGTAAAATTTAACACCGTAGGTTTATGCTCAAACTTAGTGAAATCTGGTCTGTGCTGAGGCTTAGGCCAGAAGTGTTGTTTTGTAAAACGTTGCAAATGGTAAACGTAAAACATTTTTTCAAAACCTAGTCCCTTTAAATTTAACTTGTAGGCAGTTAATTTATACAACTAGGTAGGCTACAGTCAAGCTTGATTTATTTCTGTGTTTAAATAAGTGACCGGTAGTCTTGAGTGCTCCAATTTAATCCTTGCATGTTAAACAGGATTGTAATTAAATTTAATTAAATTTAATTTTGTAGGCTTATGCCAAAGACAGGTGTCGGTAGCAAACCACCTGTAACTGCTAAAGTTAGCAGTGAAAGTGAAACTGAAAATAATTCAGTAGTGAACGCAAGCGTTAATGAACTAGTTCTAATTTAAATCTAAATTTTGAATCTAGTGATAGTGAAGACGACGTCAACATGGGTTCGTCTAAAACCGCTGGTTTATTTTCGGAATTCGATTGCGAGTCTGACACATGGGAGAAATACTCCAGCCGAATTCGTTACCTTTTTTTAGCTAAAGAAATACCAGCAACCAAGCAAGTTAATTTTCTAATGGCATCTGTGGGCCAGAAAATGTTTGATAGAATTCTTAATATCCTCTCACCTGATTTGCCCGACTCATTAACATTTGATAAGCTCGTTAAAAAAGTTTTAGACGACATTGAGCCAGTCCCCTCAGTGGTATCTGAGCGTGTTAAATTCTTTAGAAGATCGCAAAAATCAGATGAGAGTATCGGGGAATATTTAGCTGCCTTAAAGCTAATGACGAAGTATTGTGACTTCGCAAAAATTAAAGACATTAACAGCGAAATGATTAGGGATCGCCTAATTGGGGGGATCCAATCAGAAGTCATTCAACGCGAGTTGTTGAAGCAGACTCTGGATTTAAAGGCTACAACATCCTTAGCTTTATTCTTAGAATCTGCTAAAACAGACTAAAGCGTTTTGAGAAGCCATTCTAAAGCTGTTAACTACGTAGCTAAAAAATCGGGCAAAACATCAAGTAGGCCTAAATCCACTAAGGATTTCATTTGCTATTGTTGCGGCAAAAATGGCCACGTGAAAACACGTTGTAAATATCGAGACTATACATGTGGCGGTTGCCACACTGTCGGCCATTTAAAAGCCGTGTGCCGAAAAGCTAGTCATTCGAATAGAACTTTAAAATCACTCGACCACCCTAAAGCAAGTTCTAGCACAAATTTTAAGGCTAGGCCGAACACAAAACAAAAGTAAAGCTACAAAAAACGCGTCAACAAACTCGAACGCGATAGCGAAAGTGATAGTGAAGAAGTCCAGGATGTTGAAGCCGAAAATTCAGAGTCTGGTTCCGGGTCTGATAACGATTCAGACAACGAATATCTTGTACTCAAAAAATAATACTCTTGGACTGAGTCAGGCTGCGGACCAGATTTCAATTCCCCTACAAACCAACAAAATAATAGTAGTAGTTAATTCTATGAAAATCCATAAATGGAAAATGCCAGTCTGCCTAAATGGTGTCAAGCTAGAAATGGAACTTGATTCCGGAGCAGATGCATCCATTATCCCTATTGAGTGGCATCAAAAATATTTTGATGACTGTCCTTTAAAACTCGGTTCGTACTCGATACACTCATACACTGAAGGAATTGAGAACACGATTTACACTGTAAGTCTGAAGGTTGAAGTTCAAGGTCAAATCGAACATTTGGATGCTTTAGTTTCAAAATTATATAAACCTGCATTAATGGGAAAGGATTGGCTTTCTATTTTTCGAGTTAATTTCCATCCTTTTCACGACCTATAAACGAAAGTGAAACCTAAGTGTTAAGAAAATTAAAACTAACATTACACCAGTTGACACTTCCGAAATAGTGAAGGGTTTCCCGGAGCTATTTTCTGAAGGCATGGGTAAGTTTAAGAATTTTAAAGCCAAAATTCATTTAAAACCTGATGCCAAGCCTGTGTACGGTCGTGTAAGACCGGTTCCGTTAGCACTTAAAGAAAAGGTTAACCAAGAAATTCGTAGATTGGTTGGCCTTGGAATTCTAGAGCCTGTGGAAACTTCTCAGTGGTCTACGCCGATCGTCATAGTTCACAAGGCGGATGGTCAAATCCGAGTGATTGGTGATTATAAAACCACCATGAACCCTCAACTCGAAGTCGACCACTATCCAGTTCCCACGGCCGCAGAATTATTCAGTGAATTAGCAGGCAGTGACACTTTTTCCCTTATCGGTCTTAAGGATGCATTTCTGCACATTGAACTCGACAAAGAGTCACAAGAAGCTTTGACAATAAACACACCCCTGGGTTTGTTTAGATGGCTTCGCGTACCCCTGGGCCTGGCGTCCAGTCCTGGAATTTTCCAGAGGGTAATGACTCAAGTCACCAGTAAAATCCCCAAATGTCTCCCGTTTTATGATGACATCCTGGTGAGCGGGAAGGGGGGTGAGCATGACGATTCGTTAAATAAACTGTTAAATGCTTTACAAGATGCAGGAGCCAAACTTAGGATCGAGAAGTGCAAACTGTCGCGGCCTGAATTAAAATATTTAGGCCACATGATAAATGCAGAAGGCTTGCATTCACTCCCTGAGGTAATCGAAGCAGTCACAAACGCTCCTAACCCAACATGTATTCAAGAGCTACAGAGCTTTCTGGGTTTTGTAAACCATTACTCAAAATATCTACCGAATCTCGCTCATATTCTGTCACCAGTAACACGTTTGTTAAGCCCAAGTGTGAAGTGGGTTTGGGAGGCAGAATGAGACCGAGCCGTGAGTAAAGTAAAAGAATTATTTCTTAAATCCAAAGTTCTGGTTCATTACGATCCGAAATTAAAGCTCAAGCTCGTTTGTGACGGCTCACCCTATGGGGTCGGCGTGTGCCTGATGCATGTCGTGAAAAACGGTGAATCACGGCCGATAGCTTTCGCTTCACGTAAACTCACTCAAGAGGAAAGAGGCTACTCTCATTTTGACCGGGAAGCACTCAGCGTGTCTTGGGGAGTGAAACGGTTTCATGAATACGTTTATGGTCAGCGATTCATACTGCAGTCTGATAAGGCTTTAGTTTGGATTTTTGGCCCTAAAAAGGGAATACCGCAGATGGCAGCCGCCAGGGTTCAGCGTTGGGCAGTGATGCTTAATGCTTACGATTACGAATTCGAACACATTCCCGGTAAACTTAATTTGACGGCAGACGCTTTATTGCGCCTTCCCCTCCCAAATACCGAGGAATTCGAGAAAGCAGAAGAGCAGTACACTATTTTTGCTTTAGAAACTATTTCTAATCTTCCAGTTTTAAACGAGACACTCGTTCTTGAAAGAAAACGTGATAAAATCCTTTCAAAAGTTTATCGTTATGTGAACCATGGTTGGCCTGACAAATGCGAAATTCCCGATCTGTTACCGTACTTCACACGTCGTGCTGAAATCTGTCGAAAACGAAACCTTATTTTGGGGGTATAGAGTCCTGGTGCCGACGGCCTTGCGGAGACAAATCTTGAAAGATCTACACAGTGCTCACTTAGGCATAGTTAAATTGAAAAGTTTAGCTAGACAAAAAGTCTGGTGGCCTAAGATTGACTCTGACATTGAAAATAAAGTCAAATCATGCCAAAATTGTCAAGAGTATAAAGATACTCAAACGTCAGGTCCTAAGCATACGTGGGAATATCCACTAAAACCAAATAATCGCTTACACGCTGATTTTTTGGGGCCGATGGACAATTACATGTTTTTCATTCTTGTAGACGCACATTCAAAAATTCCTTTTGTGCATAAAATGAAGTCAACAACGTCCGCGCATGTCATTAACGTTTTAAACAATCATATAGCTTTATATGGTTTAATGGACAGCTTAGTTACGGACAATGCTGCCCAATTTTTGTCCGCAGAATTCCAAAATTGGTTAAAATCCAACGGAATTAGGCACATGACCGGGCCAAGTTTTGCGCCTTGGACCAACGGTTTGGCTGAGGTATACGCCCGTAATTTCAAAAGAGTCTACAAGGCCGCGCGGCGACAGGGGTCTACTATTCAAGAGAGTATAAATTCTTACTTGTTATCAGCACGAATCACTATCTCCGCCACCACGCAAGCAACACCCGGAAAATTATATTTTAACCGAGAATTAAAGTCTGGCTGGATTTATTGTTCCCTGACCCTATTGCAGCCGTACGCCGTAAACAATTAAAACAAGTACAGAGCACCCACTATCGTGAGTTGAAAACGTATCAAATAGGTGAAAAGGTTTGGTATCGTGACTTTTCAACGACAAATGACAGGCTATGGTCAGTCGGTATGGTTAACCAAAAATGTGAAAATCAGTCCTATACTATCGTTGATACTAATGGTAATACGATTCGCAAACATCGCGAACAGCTAAGGTTACATACCGCGGAAAATGATTATCCAGAACAGCCTCCAAACGCACTTGTTTCGACGGCGAAAAGCAGTAATTTCTCCATGCATAATGAGCAAGATCACTCAAATTTCAAACGCATATCTTTTGGCGGCAAGCAACGTGAAAAGCCAAGTTTCGCTGACGTAGTTCCTGAGCGTCGATCTCTCGGCCAATCCAGAAAGTCAATTTCTGTTACTGAGGGAAAAATTCCACCAATCCAACAGCTTGAAAAATCACCAGAGAATTTACATCGCAAGTCACCAGGTGGCAGGAAATCTCCAGCGAAATTACCCCACACACACGAAGTGGATGAGTCTGCTAACGTAAATAAATAATCACCTTTCGCTACTACCAGCACCCCTCTTGAAGGAAATTCTAAGCCAGAAAGGTCGCAATCTCCATCGATTATTACGTCACCATCCACTAAGCAATCACCACCGAAGCCAGGTCATGCTAACAAAAAAGCGAAACCGAATCCCAATAAACGCAAAGTTGTGCTACCACCAACATAGGTTGATATTGCAGCGCAGCTTCAAAATGCTCATCGTTCAAAGAGACTGCGTAGAGCTCCCGACAAGCTCAATTTGTAGTTTTTTTTGCAAAATTACCATTTGGCTACAACTTCTTCGTTTTTTTTGTTGTAATCCGTTATATATGAATTAAATGATAGTTCTTTTTAAACTGTAGCGAGTTACGCTAAAACGTTTTGTCCCCTAGTTGTTCGTGCAGAGAATCGGCTCTGTTAATTTTAAAAATGTCCACCTTTAAAATTAGATAAAAATGTAAGTGTATATTGTTGTTCGTGTGAAAAATTGATTTCACGATTTTATCTTTTTTGTATCCTTTTGTCTTTTCATGTACCTAAATACTCCTGACATCGGAACAAAAAATTGCTTGGAGCCGCAATTCTCACTCCGGTGAAGCTTAACCCAAAGAAACTACTTTGGCACCGAATTCTCGAATGCCAGATGTTTGTCCACAGCAACGCTGTAGCGTTTCAGCTGCAGAAATGGTTGCTGCAAAAAGAAAATTAACCAAAAAAGGCTACGAAAATTAAAACAACAACATTGAAAATTTAAATTGAATTTATTGTAAAATTGCTCCAGAAATCAAAACAGAAATTTAAAACTGGCAAGTTTTCAGCCAGTTTATTAATGTTTAATTTTTTGCTTAATCATGTACATCTTCAGTTCCTTATTATTGTAAAACAGCTTTCAAAAATAGTGTTTAGTTTTTCCTCGAAAGCGAAAAATTATGTATCTTTCTTTAAAAATAGGTAGTGCACTAAAAAATACATCTTGCCTTCGTAATCGTGATTTTATTTCCAGCTAGGCTTAGATTATTTTTTTTTCTGTTTTTTTTTTCCGCTCGCTGCATTGTGGAGTCGTCACTTGTGTGCTCCACAATGGCAGCCATCAATTTCATGTCAATATGTTAACCCTACCAAGATACCCCTTTAACTACTAATAAGCTATTCCATAATTATATATTGTATTAAGTTGCATCACATGACTTCCTGTTATAATTGTATATAAAGGGAAGTAAACAGGAAGTTCGCTGTCTTATCAGCTGTAGCCTACACTCTGGTAGTCCGTGTGTTTATTACCATTGGTGCCCACGCTGGGCTAAGGTGTGTCCCCGCCTAGGACATCACAGAATGGATCTTGTGGATTACTGAAGGGTGACTCAGAGTGATGCGAAGGTGATGCAGGGGAATCGTATTGTTCTAGTGAAACATCAGCAGAAAATGGTGAAAGATCGGCAGTACAGGATCGGCAAAGATCGGCAGTTGACGATGAGAAGAAGCGGAGACAACATCCGTTGGACTTAGATCGGGAAGACAGATCGGGGTGTCCTCCTTGTGGAGAGGTGTGATACCGGGCACCGGGCACAGGTGGGAACGGTGTCCGAGAAACCCGAAGCGGAGAACGAGAGCGAAGAGGTAGGAAGTCTGATGAATCCGGACTCGAAGAATCGGAGGATCACGGTTCAAAGCAAACAAGGGTAGAAGGCGGAGAGGGAACAGAGCCAGGAATAACGGGTACCGGGGGTGGCGGTCCGGACGGCCCCGGGAAGCAACAACCGATAGGATTTGTTGAAGGAAGACAAAACTGTCTTTGGAATCGTAGAAAGGGAATCGGTAATCGCAGACCCGTTGGCGGGGAAAACCTAGGAGGAGGACTTGGTGATCCCCCTAGAGGCGTTGAAGCAATCGAAGAAGGGAGGATCGGTCTTAGAAAGTGCTGATGACGCCCGAATCGGCGGAATGACCCACAAAAGGGGTCCTCCTGAAGAAGCTTAGGAAAAATGTAGGAAGGGGTAGAAGCGGCAGGCGGATCGTCCCAATGCGCTGCGGCTCTTACCCTTGGCAACCCGGTGTGGCTTCTGTGATATACGAATCAATGTGGCCAAGTCAGATGATGTAGTGGAATTCGGAGCGGTCCTGTCACAAGGCTGATCGGGAGATGGAATCGAGAGAGGGAATCGAATTGGAAACCGCTGGATAAGGCTGCACTCGTCAGGTGAATCGTTGAATCCATAGAGAGCTCCAAGAACTGGCTAATGCGATAATTGCTCTAGGAAGAAAGATGCTGCGCTCCGCCGCGGATCGCTTATATAGACGGAGCCAGTTCCTGTAATGCGCAGTGAGTTACGAGACCGGCAGGGAAGCCAACTTTCAAGCTAGGGATAATAGAGCTCCATGGGGGGGGGGGGGAACTGCTATGTTAAAATAAGGTAATGATATTTTCATGGCAATAAAAATATGGCTTCAAACCTTCACTTTCAATTTTGTCCGGCCAACCATCTCTAGCATACCGATTTAAACGGTTGCCAGCTGCTTATTCTTTCGTAGTGCGATATTCTTTGGTCAGCCAAAATTGGAAGTGACTCAATAGTTTCCAAATTCATATCTCACCAACCAGGAGCTCGTTTGGAAGTGGGTTCATAAGGTGTCGGCATACGAGATAAAAAATCCGTAGTAAGGTTATACTTGCTGGGGATGTGTTGGAGTTCGAAATCATACCCATTTAAATAAATAGCCCACCGCCAAATACGTGCGGTGGCCACGGCCGGAATAGACATCTTGTTCCTGAACACCCACAACAATGCCTCCTGGTCCGTTTGAATATAAACCTCCTCCCAAATAAAGACTGGTGGACATCTAAAAACGGACAAGTTCATGTTGTGTTGTCTTGTTTACTTTGGACGAACGAAATTTAAAAGTAGAAAAATACGCATTACCAAAAGTTTTGTCTACTCCACTTGGTGTTTCCATTTGGAGTAGCAGTGAATTTTCGGTGGCATTAATTGTGGTAGGTGTTGGTCACCTTCCACCGAAATTTCGCTGCTACTCCAAACAGAAAACCAAGTGGAGTTGACAAAACTTTTGGTAATACGTATTTTACTACTTTTAAAATACTGGTGGAAGCATTTGGCCCCAAATACTATCGATAACGCTTCTCTATCAAACTGAGCATAGTTAAGCTCTGCTTTAGAAATGGTCCTAGAGACGAAAGCCATAGGCCTATCTTCGCCATTAGGATAGGTATGAATTATGCACGTGCCAGCCCCTAAGGGACTCGCATCACAGATAAGCTTAATAGGTAGCTTGGGGTCATAGTGCGTAAGTACTTTAGAATTTATAAATGCATCCATAGCATTCTGGACTGCATCTGACATTCTTTACCCCATTTCCAGGCATTCTTTGGACACAGTAATTTTCTTCAATGGACCACAAAAAATTTACTGCAAGTCTAAGATCCACATTCCAAAATGCACAACCAAAATTGTTCAAGCTTCCACTAAAACTTGTGAGTTTTCGATAACACTTTAACTGGTTGTCTTCCTCAGCCGAAGTCTAAGAGACTTACACCACAATTGTCTACACTCCAGCACTCCACTACTCCAACGAACTCTCTTGCTGTAGAGATTTGAATTTCCCTCCCAATCACAGTTTACTTTGAGTCAGGTCTCAGTGCTGCTTGTGTCACTCACATCAAAATCTTGACATTCTTCTTTGTGATTCTCCATCCAGTTGGTGTTGGAAAAGGAAGAAAATTCTGCCATCTTGCCTCGAGTTTTTCTGTCAAACCCGGTGTTATCATTTTCTAAATGTGTTTGTAGGCCGGCTTTTGCACATTCATAAGCTTGAGTGACTGTTCACGGCAGTGATGGATAGCCATCGACTTTAAAGCACAGAGGCGTGCCTCCCTGCTTGTGTCCGACTTGAGCATGATTTTCGTACTCTTCCAGTCCATCCGACGTTGGGTCTTTTTACAATGAAGTGCAATGCCGTTTTTGCTCCTCGGTGGCCTTCACGTGCTCTTCGACTCTGATGCAAATCAAATTAACTTTAATTAATTTTTAAACCGAAAAATTGGTGTGTAAAAATCCAGTGCAAAAAACACCCTTTCACACGGGGCAGTCATTTTAATTTTGTGTACCGATTCCCAACAGCACCATAACAAAAATAATAAAAGCTGTTAGCAAACTCACCTTTGATCCACCAGGTTTTAGGATGAAAGTACGGTAGGCTTTGCCCACTTCGGGATTCATAACACCGGCATCTTTAAATCTTGAGTAGAACATGTCGGCACTGTAAACTTCACTCCACTGAAAAATGTAAGCATGTAATACATTTTACAAAGCAACAAATCAACCTTAAAGGTCCTTTTCTGTACTGCATTGAATTGTAGCAAATCAAATTAATAAGCATTCACAACAATTTTTTGATAGCTTTGGAAGGAAGCTAACTTAAAATTATAGCATAAATCGCTCTAAAATTATTGAGCAAAAACCACAAACAAATCGGGTAAAAGGCACAATGGAGCCAGAAATATTTTTCACAAGGATTGTATACATGTTAAATAATTTGTTAATATACTTTTTTAAAACTGTTCTCTACACCTATGTTTGACATCTATATTTCTTATACGGAAAAATGTAGAAACAGTACTTCTACATAGGAACCTCATTGTGATAATCACACGTTTCCCGGTTCGCATCCCCAGGTTTACCTCTCCCCTTACTGGACTTCGTTCTCCTTAAAATACATCTAGAAATGTTCAAAATTGAGTCGGTTCATCTCTACATAAGGTTGGCAAATATCATATTTCTATAAATATCAAACTATCAGATATTTATGGTATATATCGGAAATACATCAGGTTTTTTATATACATTACAATTTTTTTAACCAGTATTACTAATATAATTACGCTGTGACCAAATGTTTATCAACTTTACACATTAACTTGATAAAATGATAAGCGAATTTTTGGCTGATCACGAGTTTGATCTCACGAGTTTGGGTCTCACGTTTAAATTTCGCACTACTAGAGTCAAGTGTCAACTTGTGTTGACAGTTGCTCTAGCAGTTGACTTAACAGTTGACTCAAGCAGTGCAAAATTCAAATGTAAGACCCAAAAACTAGTGTTCCGCAAACTTGTGAGCCTGATGATGATTGAAGATAAAAAGTACTGTACTTATTGTGATCAGCCGAAAATTCGTTTACCATTTTATCAAGTTAATGTGCAAAATTGATAAACATTTGGTCATAGGGTAATTATATTAGTAATAGTGTTCCAGACCAAAGTAAAATGAGCCTGTCGGCATTCAGATTTTTAACCAGACAGGCATTATCTTGTGTATATTATTTTCAGAGTGTTTTAGCGTTAAAAATAGTTAGACTAGAGCCTACTAAAAATCACTTACGAAAATTAGGACACAACAGTTACTTATGAATTTCAGTCTTTAACATTAACAAAGTTTTATTTACGTATTTACTATATTAAATCCCAATCTACTGAGCCTTCAAACCAGTTTTTTCTACTTGAAAACAACATTGTGGAATAAAGTCACCGATTTTGAATATTTAAATCTTTGAAGGAAGGGGATTCCCTAACTTAGGGTCTTTGCCAGTACAATTGCCTGTGCTTTGCCAGTCCAATTTTGCCTATTTTTGGAAATGGTTTAAAAGTAATAAAAAATGCATTGTTGTACGATTTTGACAAATATTAAATAATAGCTCCATTGCTCTATCTCAATTAGCCTTGCTCTCTATACCATTGTATCCGGTATAGAGCGAGAGACTTCCGGTTGTATTGCAACATGAGGATCATTCGTGCTGTAAGTGTTTCCGTGGGAATAAATGATTTGTTTAACCAACGGTGACTTCAAATAAACTTACAAATGGCTCCCGAACTGACTTTGAACCCTGATGATGTGGATGTTAACGGATTATCTGGACGATGGTGACCCGACTACTTGGCAAATGTGCGCAGATACGAAAATGGCGTGATCAGTGACAGCGGATGGAGCGACAACGGGACTTGTGTAAGTTGCGTATCTTAAGACTTATTGTTTTGGATTGTTTACTCGGATATTGCATCTAAGACGATCAGAGAAACGGTTTCGTACCAGTATATGCATGGATGGAACTTTAATGGAAGTGTTAATGGACGCAACTTATGGATGCATAAACGAGTCGCTATTACAGAAACCCAGTGCATATTAACTAGCAAACTGCAGGACTGGAGGAAGATTTATGTAGCACCATTTTTTGTGTGAGATCGGTTTGGAAAACAACATTCTACGGTGACCGATAAGAGAATTGACATAATTTTGTTATTTCTACAGAAGTGGGATATTTTTCTAGCGCTTGTTTTAGTTTGTAACCTGTATTGCTAACTTTTTTGTGTAGTCGTACGTTACGGAAGATTCGAAACAAAGGAATCGCCTAGGCTAAAAAAAAGGTGCACCTCCGCAGATCTAGAAGGGTTACCTATAGTACTATAGTACGAAAGTAGTCGACATCATGAAAGAACATTTTTGGCACGCAACTTTAGCATAAGATTTGTACCATGGATTGCTGCCGGCAAGGTACGCCAGTGCGCGACTTGAATTTCCTGATATTCGCAGAACTTTGGCACATTTGAACTTACAGTGCAGCGAAGTGGTGAGTGCGGTGTAGTCAACATTCTAAAGACGGCGATGGTAGATTTATCTTGTGATAAACAATTCAAAAGAGATAACGATGTCGGGAAACAACTGCAAGCCGAAAGAAGAGTTGGGAAATAATGATTTGTGTATGTCAAATGATGCAGACCCAGGCAATCGCAAATTAAACCGCATGTAATCCAACATCGTAACTTCGGAGCTCGATATATTGACAAAAGTACACAAATCGATCAACCATCGCAACAAGCTGGATTAATTCGTAAAGGAGGTCACGGATTGAAATGCCGTAATTTATTGTCAATTAACAATGAATACGATAGGCAAACCAGAAAGCTCACACCAGTCGGGGCAGCACCGGCAATCGCACTGCAATTTACACATCAAGGAAAACTTAAGTCCTTGTGTGACCAGCTAGGTCACTCTTAATTACTATCGCAAATAGTAATTAATAAATAAACCTGTTTAAACTTGTTTAATAAATCAAACTGGTCCCCTCCCAGCGGCAACGCCTGAGATCACACAGATGGGGACTCTGTCACAAGTTCAGCTTGACTAGCACTAAAATTTGCGTTGCTGCCCCCCTTAAATTATAAGGCACAATTAGCAAGCTTTAAACTACCACATGTATTACACTTCGACTAGTCGACTAAGCCAAAGAGTATTGTAATTAATTATACGTACGCTACTCCGTATAACCTCACCATACCCCAACCACTAGATGGCTAACATTTTCTAGGTTTACAAGTTTCTATACAAACCAGGCTTAGTTTTAATTTGCAGTATAACAATTTTAAACAAGAAACTGTTCATATAACTTCCACCAATTAGACTCAATTAGCCTAGGAATTTCACCAATTTTTTCTCACACTGTAGCTTTTAACACAAGCCAACAACATCGTTTTAAACTCATTTAGTTTTTAAACCTTTTTTAATAATATAACTTCACCCTTATTAACAGGTTAAACCTTAATACACTTTTAACGTTTTTAAAGACAAACGTTCTGCATTTAAGCAATGGAATTTCAAATTAAACCTTCTAACCTAAATCGCATTTAAGCACTAGGAAATTCAAACGCTTTAAACACAACGTTACACATGAGCTGCTCGTTTAAATTCAATTCACATTAGCCTAACAAATGTCCTCATAACAAGCTTATTCCCACGCACCAGCCCCTGTGCCAGCACGACTAAACTTGAATGAAGAAATCCTAGTCCTCCGCCTTTCCGAAGAACTGTTCAAATCTGACCTGTATCCAGCATAGAATTACGCATTTTTAGTCCTCTAACTCCCGGGCTGCAGTCCCTGACTTCAAAGACGTCAAATGGCGTGCCGTTACAAGGAGTTGCAGAATCCGCTGCAAAGATTCCAACTCTTAAACCTGTAACAGCTCTTCATAGGTCAGCATACAAGGTGAAACGTTTTTCGTTACTCATTAGGCTTCGTTGACTTTTAAAATTTAAACGTTTACGTTCACACGTTTCAATGCCCATGACCATATCCTTCGTAAGCGCTGGTAATGGCCAAAACGTGGAGCATGAAACTGTTTTCAAACTATTAAAATTAATTAATTATCCTATCCTGTCACCAATGTGATGAACCAGGTTCGGTTCCAAGTGAGACCGAACTCAGGCTTGGTTAACGTGAGAGCAGCTGCCGTGTGAGGGCAGTGCATCCCTATCTATGAACTCATATCACACACTGATTGGTTTGTTACAGGTGACACACACAGCGAACCTGTGCGTGTTAATACAACTAATCACACTGAATAGTAGTGCCTGTAACCAGACACGGTTATAGATTTGCGTCCGCAAGATCTATAGAAATTGTCCAGTCGCCTGGCAGGAGCGAGGCACTAATGATCTCCAACGTTACCATCTGGAAATTGGGGTTGTCGGTGAATTGGTTTAATGGTCGGAGGTAGAAAATTAAGCGAAAATCTCCAGTCTTCTTTGGACAAAGAAAAATTTGGCTGTAGAAGCCCGGTCGTTCCAGATTGGGAGCGCCACGAATCGCATGCTTTGCGAGGAGGTCGTAGATTTTGGTGGAAAGCAGAACCGTCGGGGTTGTAGCCGAAGTCCAGGGAGGAGGTTGTAATTGCGGTCGTTTGAGCCATTTTGGACGGTAACCGGAAGAAGTTATACTGAGTAATACAGGATCTTGAGTAATGTTTTGCCAGGCAGCAGAAAAAAACGCAATCGACCGCCTACTGGGAAGTCGTGAAAATAATTGTTAATGACGGTTCTGTTGTCGTAGCTTGGTACCGGGAGAAGCATGGCATGGAGAGTCTGTCTGGAGTGGCACTAGGGCCGCGGGAACGTCTGCGCCCTCGTCCCGAGGCCTTGGAAGGAAAGGACTGATGATCCTTGTGTGGAGAATGATGATTATCATCTGATTGAACCGGGACCGTCGTACCCCAATTGTCGTTGTCACTGGCTGGCTTGGAACCTGGGGGCTTTGGACGGTAAGCGGTCTTGGGTAAGCGGGCTTGGGTTTGCAAGTAATATCCACGTGAGGGGCTAATTTTGGAATTAAGCCACGAAAAAATGTGTCAGATTCGTGCAAAGGTTGATTCTGAAAAATGTGTCTAGTGGAATCATGTAGATTTGAGGCGGTGTTCAGAACCGCGGTCTTGGAGCAACAAGGTTGAGTTAAAATTTGTATGTGTGAACTAGTTCATAGAATGGTAAGTCGCAAAACACGCCTTGCGGAAAACTTGACTGATGAGGACAGCCACATGTCTAGTGTGGTCCGGGGGAGGATCCTTGGGAAAATACCGGCAAGCGGTGTTTACTGTGGCGTGAGTACGACATGGCAATTCAAAGTTCACACTTTGAACAAGTGAACAATTATAAACTTTGAACAATTGAAAAATTAAACGTTGAACAATTATAAACTCTGTCCACTTGAATTTTAGGAAAAATGTGGCAAGTTCAAATTCTAATTCAGATTCTGACACAGCCTGAAGCAATGTGAACCTCGTTTAGTACTTCGTTTTTTGCCTGGACTTCTGAAGAAGGTGGACGCTGCATTATTCCACCAAAAATTCAAGTGGACAGAGTTTATAATTGTTCATTTATTAGTGGTGAAGTGTGAACTTTGAATTGCAAGGGAGGATCCTTGGACAGTTTTTCGCACAACGCATTGGCTGCGGTGTTCAAAATGTCAGCCTGGGATGCAGCGCACAAACCGAGGCGCAGGAGTCGGTCGTTGTCCCTATGAACCGATGCAGGAACCGTGACCCGTCTTATAACGAAAAGCAATGTTCCAAAGTCCATTTTCAAGTCTGCAGTAAGAAATTCCAATTTAGGGTAGGTTTAGAATGCTTTAGAGTTGGCGGTGCCTTCCCCAGCGGGACGAAAAAATGAAGTTTCACGAGGTGGAGAAGGTTCGGTGTCCAGTTCCAAAGGGGACTCGTTACCCAAAGGTAACCGCCAGTCCGAAGAGGCATAGTTTGCAGGGCAGTCGATTGCCCGAGAACCTGAAGCTGTCGTGGGAGACGGTCGCGGAGACCAAAACCAAAGCCTGTTAAAAGGCCTCGGCTCTTGCTCGGTTCTGGCTCCTCTGTAGACAGTTTGTACAGGAAACAGTCAGGAATGATGTTCTTGAGAAGCCCAGGAAGAGGGATTTCAGACGGGTCGGGTTCGGCACCAAAGGTGTCAGCAAAATGAGCGTGACGGGACGGTTGATTGTCGGAGACAATGGAAGCATTACAAATGTTGGAGACAAATGTCGAGTCATCCGTATCGGGTAGTTGAGGAAAGTGCGGAACCGGCCTAGGAACCGCAGAAAGAGTTTGTGAAGGACCGGCCTCTCTTTGGGCTGGTCGTGTCTCTTTATTGTAGAAGCAACCCAATCATCGGTGTCGTGAAATGAGGGAATCGGACGTTAACGGTTGAATGACCGAAGAGCCGAATCCATGAGAGCGTGTAGCTGTTTCCTTCGGTAAGGAAGTGTACTGTTGTGACGGACGTTTGGGTGCGGAAGATGTTCGAGATGAGCGTGAGGATAAATCCAGAGGGTCGGTATGGCGGTGAGCCCGCTTCGCAGCAGACCGACGAGCTTCGACTTGCAGCTTGAGGCGACATACCGTTCTTTTGCTTAGAGAAATTCCTGTTGCAAATCCAGGGAAGCGACCGCAAGTAGCAGTTGTCCACATTGCAAAGGAGACGTAGTGGTCATGTACTGGGTGGGACCGATCGGCGTGATACGAACCGTAGAAGCTAGTTCCGCACAATGAACCGTTGACTGCATGGTTCCCGGTCCGGGGGACAGGTAACAAACTTCAGAAAAGGATGGGTCAACAGAATAGGTAGAATGAACCGGTACTGGAGGGAAAGACCGGCCCGCCGGTTCCCGAGGCGTGCCCTTGGCACGAGGCATGGTAACCGTTGAGGAATAGCAAACAGCTGGTCCGGTGACGTTGGGGGCTAGAGACGAAAAGATGAAGATATGACCGCCGTCTCGGCTTATATACGATGACGCTGTGCAGAACCGTCAGTAGGTAGCGCACAAAGTCTTACATCTCTAGATAAAACAGCATTGGGAGAAGAGAATGCTAAAAATCAGGTAACGTATATTTTAAAGGCATAGAAAAGTATTTTTCAGCTACACATGTGTAAATTGACATACAAGATGGAGCGTACAAAATAACAATGATGCGATCTCAATATTGGTCATTAATTTACTTAAGGCATATTTTTAATTTGATAGGACCTCCAACTAGCTCAACACCAAAATCATGCCTCTTGAGCTAGCTTTGTTTATACAGTAAAATATATGGTAAAACCTATTCCATATTACGTCAACCCAGTTTATGATACTTGGAACAGACGAACTTACTTGACTGGAAAAAATTACTTACCAGGTATCCATAATACTGAGCATCATAGCCACCGGCTAAGTGACCAAATGATGCACTCATGTTCGTGCCAGGAATGGCAGGAATACCCACAATTTCTTGAAACAGCTTACTATATAGTTCCTGGGTTTTTGCCTACAAAAAACACAAATGTATTTCAAACACGACGTACCACACCAAGAAATAGAAATACTGGTCTGAATATATGAAGGCACATGTTAAGACAGCTGTGGGAAATGGCCAACACACAGTTAATCCAGGCAAACAATCCTGCTAAAACCCCCAACCTTAAACTTTGAAACTATTGGGAGACAGTTTGGCTCCATATTTAACATCGCGCATGCTAGTTGTTACGTCAGTCACAGAGCAAAGAGCATCATAAAGAGAGGAAGTGATGTCTCACTTCGATGCAGTAGATGGATCTGCAAGGGATTGTGAAACATATCAGCCACAAAAATTCTAAGAGATGGTATTTAGGCTAGCGCCAGATTGTAGGTGCATATATGTTTATTTTTTGTTGCCAAATTCATATTTTTTCTTTTCATCACCAGACGTGAAGCTTTGTCGTCAAATAAAAAACATAATCAGATGCCCATTCATCCCCAAATATAAATTTATTTTAATAGCCAAAAGTGGCTTTTAGGGTTTCGTGAGGAGGCTTGTTAATACTACAGGGAGATCCGATTGCAGAACTAACTTCCTCGCCACTGGTGTTTCTACGCCAAAAGCTTTGATGAGGCTGGTTATTCTGAAATCTTCAACAACATAGGTGTGACCCACTACTTTTAAGCACTGACCGAATAAAAAACTTTGATAGCGGATATATTCATCCCAGAAAAAAAAAGGTGGTTCAGCTGGAGTTTGAGCCAGGGTATCATATTTCCACTGCATCAACAATGTCACCGAAGCCACTTGCCTTCATAGATCTTACGTTTTGACCATCGTACACAGCAGACAATGCGGTTGACAACTAGCTCCGAAAGGCCGTCTGCCTGGAGAAGCAAAGAATAGTAGCCAGGTGCAACGTTTTAGGACTGGTAGACCTTAGTCCTTCCTTTCGTCTGAGTGAGCAGATCCTCCTCCATAAGTAGTCTTCTTGGGTAATCTAAAAGACGTTCCAGAAGAGGAATGGACAGTGGTTGGGCTGACCAATCCTGAGCGACGAGGACAAACATCATTTCCATCTTTGCAAGCTTCTCCAGAATCAGTGGTAGAAGGATATAAGGAGGTGAGATATAGGCAAACATTATATAGGCAACAGTCCATGAATGCTGTCATAGCGTCCGTCGCCCAGGCGTGAGGGTTTGGGAAGGGACTGATGTAATTCGGGACACAGTGTTCGGGAGACGGTTATTCAGGAGACAGCGAAGAGGTCGATCATCTGAGTTCCCCAAAGAACTTCTTGCACACAGAGGTCTTCAGAGTCCATGATGCTGTTGGGACTTTACCTTATCTGGAAGTGTAAAGGAACTGGACTTTACTTCAGCTGTATCGGGGAGGCAGCCCAACCCGGACATACAAAAAAATGGGAAGACTTCATGATTGCTGAAAAACCACGTTACGAAAAACATCGCATATAATGAACTTTTTACAGTTAACTTGGACTTTCCTGAAAGCTGTTGTATTGCCTACAATTCTGGGGAAGCAGAATCAAGAAATTCGACGCACATTCATTTTTATTCAACAAAAAGCTCACTTTTTTCCCTTACGAAAATTGCCGACGCCATTTTTGTTTGTGTCGTGTATTTGGGCATAAAGCCACCAGCTTTAGTTACTATATAAAGTTAGGAGAGGTCACAGCAATTGCTGGCCTTTGGGTTTCTTGATTTGATATCTGGATTGATATTTATCTAAAAGTACGTTTCTTAAAATACAATTCTTATGCCGAAAACGGTCGTAATTTTATGAAGCGCTTATGATACTAGCACTGTTTTGATTGGTCGTGTATAGAAATAGAAATTCTGTTGCGTCAAATTTGGCCTTTTAAAGTATGTATAATTTGTATATTCGTCTGCTGATTTAGTTTTCCAAAAATTAAATGTTAATGCCTGTAATCGTTAAAAATCAATGCTACCTTAGGCCCAAATCTTAGCCGCTAGTAGGGGGAAAAAAGACTACAATTGCAGGGCCTGACCTGCTTAATTTTAGTTTTAATTGCTTAACCGAAAATATACATTACCTTATTTACAATAGCAGTTTCCCCCTCAGAGCTGCTGTATCCCCTAGAAGTTGAAGTCGCTTCCCTGCCGTGCTCGTACCTTACCACGCATGCGCCGGGTTGCTCATATAAACCCTCGCGCATGGTCCTCATCATTTCTCCACCTACCAGAACTAGCTCATAGTGGGGAGGCTTTGGGGGGGGGGGGGGGGAGATGAGGCTTAACGGCGCGTCGACAGCTTGGTCATTAGCGCCAACCTCAGTCACAGTGCAGTGGTCCGGGTTGCCACTGCACCACACATCAGGACACTCTGTGCCCAGGGAGTGGGGAGGCTTGGGCGGGAATGAAGGTAATGTATATTTTCGGTTAGGCAATAAAAACTAAAATTAAGCAGGTCAGGCCCTGCAATTGTAGTCTTTTTCCCCCTACTAGAGGCTAAGATTTGGGCCTAAGATAGCATTGATTTTTAACGATTACAGGCATTAACATTTAATTTTGGAAAACTAAATCGGCAGAACGAATATACGAATATACTTTAAAAGGCCAAATTTGACGCAACAGAATTTCTATTTCTATACACGACCAATCAAAACAGTGCTTTACCTTATTTACAATAGCAGACTTTGTAACTCGGAGGAGGGCTAGGTTCATGCACCGGCGGCATTCCTCCTTATCGGAGTCTGTAATCCCGCGGTACGATGCGGCGACCCTGGGCACAGAGTGTCCTGATGAAGACCATACTGCTGACCCAACCACATTCACTCAGGGGCGGATAGGGATGCCTGTGGCAGGTGGAGGCAGATGCGGAGGGCACCGGACCGTTTGCCAGGAAGAGTGAGATCGGGAGTGCGGAAAGTAAAGTTATGCATAGAAAAGTTTGATTGTAAGGCTTCACCGCATGCAGAGGGCTATCATGTAGGGACAAGGATAAGAGATCAACCACGAGATGAATCCTCTTGCCTTGTGGGAAGCTGAAGAGCGGAAGGTTGA
>JAHWFP010157545.1:54430-69250 GCA_023313725.1 Lithobius niger | reverse complement strand
GATGGTAACAACACGTAAGCGTCATATTTAATAACGCTCAATGTACAATGGATTTTTCTACGATATGACTTCTGGCTGGTTTCACCCTTTCCATTATATGTATAGTACTCTGTAGCCATGCGGTCCGTGAGCGACGAGACAGCGAGACCCTGTGGCCTAAGCTACGAAACAGGATTGTTGGATTTAGGCCTACACCTATTTTACAATGGTGAAATGTAGACCCTATTTTATCCCAAAAGAGTTTATCGAAAAATGATGGGACCAAAAAAAATCAATCTAACTTAAATTCAGGACCGAAACCCCAGTTTTTAAGTGTTCCTAAAAAAAAAAGATAATGCCACATGTGTTGTCAGTGACATGTACTGGCATAATCAATATCCTAATACAATATGTGGAACCAAAATGATTAAACAGAATGAAATGAAGTAGTTGTGGTCAATTCCTATGTGTAAGGCTCGGGTAGAGTGAGTCATATGTAAACCTTCATATGACTGAAGCAAACCTTATGTTCGTAAAATAATACTTACACAACTTAATAGCACTATGCCTAAGCTACGAAACAAGATTGTCGGATTTAGGCTTACACCTATTTTACACATAGTAAAATAGTCTAGTGGAGCATAACTTTACTCCACGGATTTGAAAAAGTATGGTTTAAAAGTGAAATGCAGTTCTTATTTTATTCCAGGCCAGTTTGCCACAAAATGATGGTGGCAAAAAAATCTAATTAACCTTTTAGGTACCGGCATGCCAAATGCACCCGAGCTTTCAAAGACAGATACGAATGCTGCAGTCACATCACTATTTTAAATGAACAGCTCTTTTACTGGTTACATTACAAAACTTCAAGTAAAACATAAAGTTTCCAATAAAACTAAAAAACAGGATATGAAAGCCAGTTGAGTTACGAAAAAAATGATACAAGTTTCATTCCTTTCCTTCAAGTGTATAAGAAGTTATATTATTTTTCCTGTAAGTAAGTTATAAGCCTCGATTTTTGCGTGTTTTTACCAGTCCTGTGAAAAACAAAACGAGGAACGAATGCAGTCCGAAAAGGGTTAAAATCCAGATCTCAATCCACATTTTTTTCAGTCCCTAAAATAAATAGCATATCATATATGTCGACAATGGCATAGGCCTACATGCTATGGTAATATAGGCCTATGCAACAGTGTATAGGCCTATATTGTTACTGCATGGGCCTGTATACACTAGCAATATACTGTATCGGCCGAACAATGTAGCTAAGTTTACAAAACTGGCAAAGGACTTCTGGATATAAGTCTGGATACATGACTGGATATAAATTTTGCTTTTGACGTTTTTCAATAAAAAAACGGAATTTTGAAGATAAAATTAGTTTTCATCTATCCTAAAATACTAACCTTTAGCTATTGCTTACATCATTCATTTAATGCTCTATGCCTAATACTTTAAACTTAAAGAATCAAAAGCCCCAACCAGGTAGTATCCCTGCTCACCTCCCAGCACGCATTGCCATCAATCCCTCACTTTAGTTTGGTGAACTATCTGGTTCGGCAAGAGCAGAAACTGGGTGGGTTTACTTAAAGGCTAAAGGTAAGTATTTTAGGATAAGTCAAAACTGATTTTATCTTTAAATTTCTATTTTCACTTTCATCCAAATATCCTTCCTTTTAGTTATTGACTGACTTCTTCCAAGCCCGGAGCTGTCGGCATAGATAACACCTGTAGCAGAACATACTACAAAAGTACCAACCTGATGCAACGATTAATACGACTTCCACAGCAGTCAGGCCTAATTTTCTTGCCTATGCAACTGCCTGCCGTAACAGGTTTCTTCATGTTTGCATATCTACCAGTTCCACTAACATCTCGCAGATAGTAGTTGACGAAGGTAGTAGAGCTGATATTGCGCCCCAACAAGCTGCCACAAGCTTGTCTAGAGGCACCACCGAGGCAAAAGCCCAGGACGAAGCCAACGCTCCTAGTTCGTGCGCTAGCACTGACAGGGGAAGGTCTATATGATCTAGTGCGTTCTCCACAAATCCAAGTTGCCAGTTTCATGGGGGGAAACCGCAACATGGTGGGAGCTTAAGAGTCATTGTCAAAGTTGAGGAACAGGGGAACGCGAGTCACCACACTAGGGGAGTCCTTTCCAGAAGACGTAGGTATGCACGAGGGGTTTTTTGTAGTTTCCAGGTAAAATTCTAAGGCTTCGATTAGGCACTGAACACGCTCCCCACTCAATGGTTCCACCAACGGGCAAGGGCATTGCTGACCATTGGGCGTGTGGTTTCGTGTGATCGCTGGTTCATCACATGGAACGCGGGTGGAAATAGAAGGGCGAATGCCGCTAATTTGCTCTGCTGGCTGCTGTCACCAGGGCCGCCAGGAAAACTAATTGGAATGGTTTGTAAGAGGCCGCAGATAGGCTTGCCAAGCACCAGGTTCCAGGCTTGCTAGGGCTTTCCTGCCGTCTCCAGGCAGGAAAAACACAAAGGATTCGAGGTTGAGGGTTGCCGAAAGCCTGAATCAACCTAGATATCACCACGCTGTGGTCAGTCTCCATTTTGCCTACGCGTGGCCTGAATAAGATGTTTCTCACTGCACCATGCAAACCATCTCTCCATTTTGCCTCATATACGTTGATTGTTGACTCCCTCTGGTATAGGAGCAATCGACACGAGAAGGTGAAGAATGGCCGAACTTGGACGATGAGTTTGTTCTCGAAGAGTTTATTCAAAGCAAGCTGGATCTGGTCCTCCTTCTTCAAGTCCTCGAACTAGGTCAACAAACCTTGGTGCCATCAGTAACGCGAGGGGGAGGGGGGGGGCTGCCTCAATTCTGCCCCTTGATACACGAAGGTCTGTGCCGGGATGAAGAGATACCTCAGTGTTGATGCCGAAGCCCAGTCTCATGAACAGGAATAGGCAAAACCGAAGGTCCTAGAGGAAATCCATTGGGCAGAGGTTGCATAACAGCCAATCGATGTAAGAGATGGTGACGAAGGTACTCCACTACCGGTTGCAGGACAGAAATGAACACGTGGGGCACCAAGCTGAGACCAAAATGGAAGAGGTGGAAGACGGAAGGGTGCAGGGGAACATGGAGATAGGCATCTTGTAAATCCACTAAAATTGTGTATTACCTCACTGAATACCTTACCAGTGTTCAGGCCCGTAGGAAAGGTAAGGCGAGCACGGCGCCCGCCTAGGGAGCCGACTTCCTCAAGGCGCTGCACCGAATTGCTGCCAACCATATAATCAGGTAGGTGGTCAGGAAAGCACAAATGTACATATTTTTTAAGTTCAACTCTGTAAGAAGATAAGTGCTTTGACTTGGTTTAATGCTCGCTTCGCAACTTCCGGATGTGTTCTGACCGATTATACGTTGTTTCCTTTTAATGATCAGATAACCAAAATCAAAAGTAACCGTCTGTAGTTACAATGTAAAAACTACAGTGCGTAGGTGAATATGTCACGTTAACTTTTTACATGCTACTGTAGAAGAAGGTGGTGGTGGAGCACAAATATATTTTTAACTGATGGCGTGGTACACAAGTTTATTTAACTGTATATTTCATAACAGTTAGTATTTAGTTAGGTAAGTATCAAACATTCCTGAATTTTTTTGCATTTCTCTTGAAATAGTCAGTCGGGGGAAGGGAGGGGGGGCTGAGTTGGTTCGCATTAGGAGTCAAGGGGGCTAGCTACGGCTCTGCCAGAGTTTCCATTTGGAAGCTGTCTTTCAGCAAGAATGCGTTGAGCGCACGCAGGTTGAAGTTCATGCAGGTGCCCGTTTTTAAGATGACACGTGGGGGGGGGGGGGGGGAGAAGCCCAGTGTTCCTGGGACAGGGGAAGGCAAATGGCACCCTTCTCGAGTAGCTGTAGGACCTCTTCTTCCACTAGTCTTGCATGCTGGTTAGTTACATACTCATGATGGTGGACCCAGGGAAAGTGACGGCAGTCTCATGAACAGAGGGACGTATCTGTTGTCTTATTCAGGCGGTTGCCTCACATTTCCACGAAGCAGCTTGATAAGCAGCCCAAAAGGCGGAGAGAGTAAACTTCTGCCTTCATCAAATCCAATGAAACATTCTTATCGGCACGGGTAAAATTTCTCACTTCAGAAATCACAAGTTGCAAGTTGCTGGCAGACAGCAGGGTAGCGTCTCTAAACAGAGAAGAATTCGCAGGCGATTTGTCTGCGTTCGGATTGTCAGCTGCCGATGGCACCGGGTTGCATGCTTTACCAATGGTTTCTTCCAACAAAAACACAACAGGAGCAGACAAATCTACAATTAATTCCTCTAAACGAATATCTAACGTAACAAAGTCTTCACAGCTTGACTAACGGATAAGGGAGTACCAGCAGAAGAAGAACAATCATGCTTAGACTTGAGTTGGGCTTTCTCCTGGGCAGACTTCTTCCAGGTTTTCAAAATTTTCTTTTAAATAGTCTTGAGGTCATGAAGTTCACAAATTTCACATTTAATGTAGAAAAAATTGTATTTCCTACACTTGTGGCAGGCAGTGTGAAAGTCCTGTGGCGTTTTTCAGCATGAACACTCTGGGAAAGTACCGGAGGCAAGACGTTTACGTAACTGGGCATTGTCATCCATCATCGAAATAACGGGGACTGGGCCCTTTAACAATATCAACACCAGGCACCGTGTGTTCACTACACGACTGCCTGAAGCGAAGTGAGAACTATGGCTGCTACACCAGTATTATATGGAATACGATAGCAGTGCTCCTAGCGGGTGGTTAATTAAACTAATCTTATTTGGATTTAAAACAGGCATAAAAGAGCAAATCAAAACGATTTTACCATTTACTGTAGGCAAGTAATAAGCATTTTTCAGAGAGTCAGAAACAAGTTAGTTCACGAAACTGGTTCACAAATCCAAATACCGTGGCTGAAGATTTTGCACAGGCAAAATTCGTCCTTTATCCCACCCTGCCACCTGCAAACACCCTATTTCACAGCCCGCAGTCAGTATTTCGTTCGTAAAAAGCTTGTCACATTATCTGACAATTTTCTATTTCCAAGGTATTTTTCCATAAATATCGTTTTGACAGTTTAGAGTATAAATTTAACTCGTCCTAGCACCTACTATGGACACAGCAGTTACCACCATACGAAAAGGAGTTTTAAGTTAAACCTACCACTGCCGTTTTCTTGCTTTAAGACAATATTTTTGCTGAATCAGCTGTTAGCGGACCATCACCATTCTGCAATAAAAATGCTCTGACTGGAAGTGTAGCCATGTTCTGTTGTTCTATCGCACTGGCACTGTCGTTGGTGTTGGTGTAGTTGTTGTTGTTGTTGTAATACGTGCGGTTAGGTCTGTTGCATTGGATTAAATTCAAATCAGACACGGTACGAATTTTAGTGGCGAACGAGTTTCCCACAATGTAAGTAATAACATCACACGCGGCTTGAATCCAACAATGTTGATGGTCTCTCAATAGTGCCACAGCAGAATGGAAGATGGCCACCGTTCATTCGCACTGATGCTGTTATATTAGCAAAACATTTTTTTTTTGGCTGAACACACTCTGAGCATTCTAAGCTTTCCGTTTCAAAGAAATGTGGTCAGTTGAATAATACGAAAAATAAATAAATGCTCGGCGGTTGCCTTAAATTCTAACCACGCCTATAAAACAGACAATGTTTTCACAGCATAACATATGCCTGTAATTTCATTTGCTGTAGTTACATTATATTTATATGCAAAAATAAAAGGACATTGTATCTCTGCATAATAACAAGTCATGTGTTTGTGCTTTCACTAACTGGAAAACTGAGATGAATTTATCACCCTACACGAATGACAACCATGCAGGCTCATCTATTCCACAGAGAAAATTGTTAATTCCTGAAACAATGGTTTATCATTGGATAATACAGCTTAGATATTATTTGTTAAGTTAATATGTTGACATTGAAAACTAGAAAACAAATTACATATGGAAACACAGAAATCTGAGCTTTGTCCGTTATATGGAAGTTAATTGTATTCCTAGGTACAATGACAATTTTTGTAAAATTTGTTGAACGACTAATTTGGTCTCATTACCACCCCCCCCCCCCTTATTTCTGGCAGTGTGGGTGGTTTACATCAGCAGTTCGGGTGCTAATACGTTTTAGACCGTTCAGTGACATTAAGTTAGCCTACACTTTAGCCAAGATATCGCTTTTTTTTTAATTTGATACCAATACACGCGAATGCAAAGGTATCGGCAAAACCAATGTGATATAAATATTTAGAACACAAACAACAATAAACTGAACCACTGCAAATAACTTAGTCAAATCAAACACCTCTTGAGTTTGTAAACAAGTAGTACTTGAGGTAGTAGGTCCTGGTTTGCGTTAATTTTATCGAATTAATTTTAACAGTCCATGGGCATTTAACAGGCGATTTACGGTAGCCTACGTGCTAAAGCAAATTTAAAACAAACGAAAAGAACTACACCCAAATATAGATCTAGTTAAACATGGTCTCAACTACTGTAGTAGTATGTGTTAACTGCTGTAGTCTATAGTATGTGTGTGTGTGTGTGAGTGTGTGTGTGTCTATCCGTCCGGGGGGAGGTGGGGGGAAGGGGGGGGGGGGCGAGGCATCAAGATACGAACCCATTTAAGCCTACTTCTACCGCAACTCAGGTAACCAATCCCACCCCTCATGCCGATCGTTTGGATTTTGAGTGGCCGGAAGCTCATTTTTTTAGCAGCCTTTTTTATATTATTGATATTATCAAATACTGACTTACCCGATACCATTGGCAACAACCACTTCTCTTTTCTTCCTGGTCTTTTTGCTACGGCAAAACGTAAACAACAGTTTAAGTTACACACGGAAAGTTGCTTACCAGATAGATTATACTAACAGCACACAATAAAGGAACCAACAATGCGGTTTCTACGCGACTTTCCTACATTGTTAATTATTTATAACCCGTCTCAAATGCCAATCCAGAAAGAGTCACCACTTGGCTGGCCACTAACCCAAAAAGCACTTGCCCTTGCCACTTCCAAGTTTCCATTCGCCACTTAAAGAGCGCATCTTGTATGGCACAAGGTGTTCATTGTTCAAATATGTGAATTTATTGCATTTGTATTATTCTTAAATCGCAGTATTATTACAGAAACAATTCACATGTAGTCCTTGTAAATCTTATTTTAACGCCGCAAACCGTTTGTACATTTCCCAAGAGTTTTAGTCACTGTTGCTAGATGAGGTTTTGGCGAGTGAGGATAAAATTCAAGTCGCTAAATGTTGGTTTTCAATTTGTTTGTCATATGACGAATGGCCACAAACATTGGAGAGAATTGTTTACGATGGTGTAGATTTTTCCACTCTTTGTTCTATTTGAAGGGCCAGCTACTGATTGATATAAAGATGCTGCCACTGGGGATGGGGAACAATGAAGTTCCACTTATACAATTACCACGATGCACTGCTTTGCGATGCACTATACCCATTTGGGCTCCATCTACTACATTATTAAACCCACAGAAGTAAAGTAGTGCAGGCATTTCTAATTGCGTAGCCCAATTCACCCACGAAGTTAATGAAACAGAAGTTTTTTTTTAAACTTCACTGCATCTTTGTGAGCAGAAAGTTAGACTTGTGCGAGATTAACTGCTGCACTAAACTTACGAAGTAGTTACTCAGAACGATGTTAGGGCTCCCCAGCCCCTAGAAAATGAGTACGAACCGTGGGAGCCGTTATTTATTTTCAGAAATACTAGTTTTAATAAAACATGTGTAGGTGTTTTTAAAAAATGCAACTGATTTGGAGATCATCGTAAGCTACGACAATCCGTTTTTTTTTTATGTATGTGCCACCTGACTTGTGACTTATGTATTATTTTACCTGCTTGTAATCACATGTTTTACAAAAGCCACTTCGTTGGGATTCAATATGTAACTGCCCTATAAGTTTTAATTTAATACTCTAACTTTGGATTAAGAATTGTACGTTAATTTTGCACGGCTAAAATTGTATTACAATTGCATGCTCTTTTTGCGTGTTTCTTATTGGCTCGTGTGCTGGCTCTCTCGCATGACGGAAGTGGATGTTACGATCCAACTAGACTCAAAGCTCAGCTACTTTTCTTTATGGGAGATTATGGCTTTTTGCTGCTCACGCGTGCTGGAAGTTCACGTTGTAGCTTCGTTCTTGCAGAGCCTATTTGGGATAGGGTCCAAGTATATCCTGAAGGATCGGACATCGAGAACTGCGCGAGTTTGAGTCCTGAGGGGTGATAGACTAACAGACTAGATGTATCAGTACAGTTGATTTTGATTTGTCATCGCAGCGGCAAGACAAATCGTATCGCCTGCGGGCGCCTAACGGCTTTTCACTGCCAAAAAATCTAGATGAATAAGCAGCCTCAAATGTCGGGTTTGAAATCCTTCAAGAATTAAGGAACGTTAAAACTTGACAATTAATTTTAACAAAATTGAAAACTGCCAGCACGGTAATTTCGTCACATTGGTTTAGTGGCAACACTGTGTACAATCTTCGTTATACCTTCATAACTGTGGTTTAAAACTATTTGTGCCGTCGTTCGGATTTCTGTATATAGACTATGCTTGGCGTTACATAAAAGCAAATTCGTTCAACGTGCAGCTTCCTTTACTTTCGACTAAGTGTATGATGGAAAAATAGTTTGATTGCAGTAGTCACACTTTAGACTAGTGAGTGCCGGCCAGCTAATGAATTAAAGCCATTGTTGTTAAGGACCGACAAACCAGTTGTGTGGAATACTTTGCGATTGACTTTAAGAGGGGATTCCACAGAAAAGACGAAAATCCAATCAGAGCCGATACTGTATCGGCCCGAATACAAGATTCTACCTCAATTTGTTCCATTAAAACTGCATAGTCATCTTACAGGGTGCCCGTAAATTGCTGCCCTGTTTACAAACCTCTATAAAAAATTAACAATGAAAGTAATCGTAACGCAGTTTCGTCCATCAGAAAGAAGAACTCTATAAACGTTTGGCTAAGAAAAACATTTTAACACTTAAATACCCTACACCTCACATAGAATAGGCGTTCGCCAAGTTAATCGCACTGGCTAATATTTTGGACGTTTAATGTAAACTTGAACATTGCTACCGACCTACTTAACCAAATTTTAATTTTGTGCCTGGTAATGGTCTGTTTCAAGCATTGGGAACTTCACAAAATGGCTAGCCTTTCCAAAATTTAAATATTTGCACATTGTTAAGTCAGTTAACCTCCCATCCCCCCTAACCCACCCATATTTTTCTGTTTAAAAGAACCGAGTGTACAAATCAGATGATGAATAGAACGTAGCTGCATGCTCCCAAATTTGGGTGAGCAGCATTGTTGCTGTACACACGTTGAGCACGATATCAGGTTGCTGATGACGTTTAAACAAGGCAGCTCGTGATTCGCTAGTACTGCTTCTTAAAGTGAGTTCTAAACAAAGAAATTGACCAATGCACTATCACCCAACAAATCAGCATTAGGTAACATCAGTCAGACAAACCAATCCCGTCGTATTATTTCATTTTTCACGCCGTACTCTCATTCTCAAGGGGAAGCAATTTGCAAGCCATTCAAGATGGCTGCCCGTTGTATTCGTTATCGTTTAAGAGAATTGTGCTTAAGTGAAGAATATTATTACAAATGGGCTGACGATTAAAGAATTAAGTGATAACATCTGTACCGTAACGAAGAACCATTGTTGGACAGGCTGAACAGAAGTACATTGCAGGGCTCCCAGCCGACTTCAATGAAAAAAAATAGGAAATATAGGAATTTCTTGTTAAACAATAGGAGCTTTATAGGAAAATCAAACAAAATTTATAGGAGGTTTACAGTAACTATTAGTCTGGATGCAGTGGAAGAGCGTCTTATTGTTCTGTAGGACAACTATATTTTTTTTGTCCTACAATATATATAGGAAAATGAACACTTTTGAGTGCACATACACAGTCGGTACATGCTTTACTGTGCCGTGTTTGGCCGCTCGACCAATTGTCGCTAGTTTTCGTGTAATTGTAGTACGGGGCTGAAGTGTGAGACCGTGCAGTAGGAGCGCGGTCAGGTGTGAGACCGTGCCGCGGAGCGGCGGGCAGGTGGCAGCTGGAAAGCGCTCGCCCTCCCGTCTTACAACAATAGTACGTGGAAGTAGATGTACATTCAGTGACTGATCGATTTATTTGCAAGCTACAACAATGACAAGGTAGAGAGAACACATTTTTATATTTATTATTTAGTCCGCTGATGTGTCGCATTTTGTTTAAGTGTTGGGATTAGTTACAACAGCGTATTTTATAATAGCGTTCATCTTTCCCATATGAATTAAACCTGGAGATTAACATTTTTACCCGTTCGCCAGTGGCTAGTAAGTCCAGTTCAGTTACTCGCCAACTTCCTAAGTTCATTCGCCAACATTATTTTTTGTTGCTACGTAAATAATTTTTAATCACTATTTAACAAGATATAAGACGGTTTGCGACAAAGTTATGTAAATTCTTACAACACTTATTAGTAGAACTAGACACCTAATGTCAAACTAATAAAAAAAAACAATATTTTGTTGCATGGTGAGGCATAATTTAATTTCTCGACATGCAGCCTTTCAAGGGAAAGGAGGCGCAGTCGGTAAGACTGGCAAAAAAAAAAGGCAGGCACTATTTCTCCGACTTTTCCAACCCTCTATACGCCGTTGTTTTAATAGGTTTCCTTCATAATGTTATCTACCTGAAGGGGGAAAATGGGCTAAAAAGGTGGGGAGGGAATGGGGCACGTGCATCCACAACGTGTGTTTTGCCTTCCTATCTTCCCCAGTCCCCTCCCCACATTTCTGAAGTTTTATTAGAATCCAATGTCAGTCAGTGGGTCCACACCACTTGATTTTCTACGTATTTTCAGTGTTGCGTTAGGGCTAGCCATATCCGCATAGTGTGCAAAATGATTAAAAACCTAAATCGGATGTTCGGTTCACCGAAAACCCTGAAAAATCTTTAATAATAACAGATTTTAAAAAAGATCATAAATAATAATCGCGTGTTTTACTATAAAAAAAATTGCCAACGAATCGTACCTTACGTAGCCAAAACATATTTATTCCGAAGTAAAACAATGTTAAAATAAAAAGTAGAAATCGCGTAAAATTCTTACTCGTGCTTCGTTTTTCCCCATCTTGGATTTGCCGGCATGCTTTGAAATTCTGTTCAATCATAACTACGTGTTGGTTACTTGTTTTAAATAAGCGGTAGGCTAGGTCTATTATTTAAAAACAATAAAAAAAAAGTTTAATTGTTCACATTTTTAGCTTAAATGGCATTGTTTTAGTCTTTCTGCTGTGTCTTAGTAGTTTTCCGACGAGTGCGAATAAATCCTGACACCACTTTAGGCCTAACTGAAGCAGATTTCCTTTTGATCACTGAAACCGGAAGTTCAGGTTTTACAGCGACCTAACACGTTGGGAGCGATGGTTTCGACAAAATAAACAGTTTTTGACGAATATATAGTAAATTGAATGGAAATTATAAGTGAATGGCCTATAAATTCTTTAAACTAGAGTTTGCAGTTGATGCTTCTTAGCTGTGGACTGATACAAGACTGGCTGAAACATTTCGGTATCCGACGACCGTCGATGCTTAGGTAGGCAGGCACGCACGCTGAAAATAAAATAGACGGACAGGGAAGGGGGTGACTTTTAAGTGTTTAGAGGTTGGAAAGAAATATTATTTTTTTAAAAAAGGGGGATTTTGGTGACTTTTCGATAGGCCTAGTTCTTTCTTTCAAGAAAGAGAATGTAAAACGTTGTATAACTGTCTTCTTCAGGCTTGTGGTTTTTTGGCTCACTTCGTTCACGCCATGGTTTTGAATTCGGATGAGACTGCTTCAAGTACCTGTCAGGCTGTCCCAACCTGTGCTTTAGGCAATCATCCAAGTTCTTTTTAATCAAATACTGGATCGCAGGATCCAGGATGAGTCATTGCATAGATATTCACCAGTTTTTCTTTATTCTTAAATGTGTTCCTGAATGGACAGCGAATCCAGACCTCTGATATGTCTAGCATTCACCGAGTTGGAAACCAGCAGCGTCCCAATCAAGAGGAGACTGGATGATCCTGTGATCCAGTATTTGGTTAGACGGACTTGGGTGATTGCCTAAAGACCTGGTAGGGACAGCCTAAGTGCGGGAGGTTACAGTGCCATCCGAATTCAAAACTATAGCACGAACGAAGTGTGGGAGCGCTTTAGCTACACCTTTTAAACGACCCTGTTGATACCCAACGGTTCGCCCCTCTCCCACTTAGCTAGCTCCCTTTTACGTTCCCTGGGGTCAGCATCTCTAATGCCCATCGCTGTGCTTTTGATCGGAGATGCCGGCGTTACATTTGAGCTGTTAAGTAAAGACAATGCTTGTGTAAACAACAGTCTTTGGCCAAAGCATGCATCACCCTTGTAGTTGTTAATAACACATTTTACCAACATACCTTCTATGTCTCTTATACGCTCACCACAGTTAGCCAGTAACAATGATAAAAAGTAGTTACACAGATTGTTGTACTCTTAGGGACGATTTACTGCTTTCAGCATGTTGTTTTAATTGTTGCCCCCTGTATAACGACGTTCTGACCCCACTGTTGCGTACCTTCTTACTCCTGTTCTCTCTCACTCTTTTTAGTATCCTTCTTCCTCAGCTCCTTGATGAGAGGAAACGTTTGCATGTTTTTCTCTTCAGAAAAACAATATGGCTACCCAGTTTAGGCCTATGACTTGGCCAACCTGAACCTGACTTCAGAGGCCAAGGACTTCCCACGGAAGTAGACTTCCCACGACGACGTGGATATATTTCCCAACTGTTTATCTAGTTCTCCCTGGGTGAGGAACTACTTTATTTATGATGAATACTTGCACGGCTTTTCTACTTTAACCTTAGGCTGGTACAAGTGAGGAGACAGGCGAGGGACAGTACTGCATCAGCTGGAGCCAACGCCATACCACCAAAACAGGAATAAAACAAGACTGTTGGACCACCAATAAATGGTACAAGTTTATTTTTGATTTACCGTTGCTTCACCACTATAACCACGGATCTACGGACCTCAACGCCTATATGGTGACCGGGCTCGTGAGGGTCAAGTAAGAAGCTTTCCTCTGTTACCACCATCTGTGGATCTTACGCTCTGCCCCCATGCGCAACTCACGTCGGTAAGACCCGCTACAAACAACATCTACGTCACGTGTCCCCGACACGAAGTGAGCCAAAAAACCATGAGTCAAAAGTGCACAAGCCTAAAGAAGGCAATTGTATGACGTTTTACATCCCTGTCCTTCAAAGAACTGTCAAAAGTTCACCAAGATACAGTTAAGCATTTTGATTTTGAGAATGAGCTGGAACGCAGTAAAAACATTATTCAATAGTGAGCTCTCAAACTTTTGAAAATTGTGTATTTTAACTGGATGAAGGATCCAACATTAAAGGGAGATTACCATCTCTTCACACACGCGAAATCGCGTAACAATACAGGCTCGCGAGGCGAACCTGAGGATTGATACCGTAACGTAATATCCGCCAGCTCGAAGACGCGTGATGTCGGAAGTGAATCAGCATGCTCGCGCCAAGGCCGCCTGAGATAGTAGCTGCGTTCCTCGCAGCTAACATCCCAGTTAGCCTTGGCTCGCGCATTGCTAGCGAAAATGTAAACAAACCAACGCGGTAGAAATACCCCCACGATCCTACGACTGTTGCAATGCTAATAATATTGTAAAACAAATTCCAATTTCTATGGTGTTTTCTCTCGTGTTTCTGTTGAGATACTTCCAGTATATTTTTGTGTAAAGTTAGGCTACTAAGAACGTGCTAGGAAGGTTGGTAGACGTCTTTTTTTTGGTCAAACTCGTTTGCGTGAAAAAAAAATACTATCACCGTCATCATGAAATTCCTGTTTTGTAATTACCTAATTTTATCCGTTCCTGCCCTCCTCCCCCTCATCGCCCCCACCAAAGAAATCCTCCCTACTCTCCGCCAACAAATGTGTGGTACAACGACAAAAATTGAAACTTGGAAATGAGTGGAAGCGGGCGTGTAAAATAAATATGCAACGGGGAAAGGTTAATGCGATGGTTTTTGTTTGTGGGGGGAAGGGGGAATAGGGTTGTCATCACCATATCGACTAACATTCAAGTATTAAACAAATTAGGCCTGAGGGAAATAAGTTTGGTTGTTGTAACAATAAAATAAAACTGGCAGGTCGGTAAAGCATTTTATTTAATACTTTATTTATCTTACATGTAAATAAGATTTGCTACTTGTTTGCATTCACGCCAAACATAAGTTGGGGTATAACAAATGTAAAAGTGAAACTTTGGAAGTGGGTGGGGGTGGGGGTGGGGGAGGGGGTAAAAATATACTGTGTGGGTAGGAGTATTTTTTTTAGGGGTAAGGGGGGTGAAGAGAGAATGAACCCCTCGAAATGACTAGGGCATATCATGTAACTATTAAAAAAAAACTACCATCGATGTCATCATGAGGTGCATGTGGTCCCATAACCCCCCCCAAAAAAGCGAAGAACTTCTGTGTCCTTCTAGCAAAAAATGTTGGGGTATAACAAATGTAATATTGAAACTTTTGGACTTGGGGAAGGGGTTGGTGAAGAAATGTACCGTAGGGGAGGGGGGAAGATATATTTAGGGGGAGGGTAAAATAAGAGGTATTTCTGGAAATAACTAGGGCGTCTCGTTCCATTACATGAATAAATAACCTAAGGGAAAAACACTTTGGTTGCAGCAACATTAAAATAAAAGCCAGGGGTCGATCGGTAGATAG
>JAHWFP010157545.1:0-54330 GCA_023313725.1 Lithobius niger | reverse complement strand
GGGGGGGGGGGGGACATAGTAAGCAATTGCGTTAAAAATACTGTGAATGTCATCAAAAAGTTCAGTTGTGCCATTATCTCACCCCCCCCCCACAACCGGGGAAGTCCTCCAAGCTTCGTCCTCGCCACCAAAAAAAATTAGGTATAACTAATATTGAAACTTATTGGAAATAGGGGTGGTTAATTTTTAAAAAATATGGGGGGGGGGGGGGTTAAAGCAACATTTTTAGGAGTTGATGATGCTATTTTGTTTGCATTAAAAAATACTGCCAGTGTCATCATCATAGGGTCTAGCTCTGGTACTCACCAAAATACAAACAAATGCCAATTTCTCTCTATTAAAAAAAACACCTATTTTTTTGCATAAAAAATACTATCAGTGTAAATATGAAGTTCAGGCCATGAAAAAAATGGTTTGGTTCTCGGGCATTTTTTACAAGCCCAACAAGTCACCCGGTGACCAGCCTTTTATTTTTTTATTTCTGTTTGAAACGTAGGTAACCTGATATCTTAAATCGGTTCTTACTGTTCAGATTGTAAATTTCTGTGAACTATTTTAAACTGCGACTAAACCTAATGCTTGCTGAATAATGTATATACAAGAAAGCTCATCCCTCTCAGAAATTTCTGTTAGTAACCTTTTGTGGGTCAGTTTTTTTATTTTGCTGAAATACAAGTCACCAGGCAGGGCCTGAGAACCGACTATTTTTTTCGTGGCCTCATCTAGTGCCTTATCACCCCCCCCCCCCCCCCCCCTCTGGCCTTTCACGAAAACCAAAAAGTCCTCTGTCAAAAAAAGTGGATTAGAAAAGCTGAAAAATTGAAACTTTTGAAAAATGGAAGAAGGTAAGTCAAAAAATGTACCGCAGTGGGGTATTTTTTTTGGGGGGGGGGGGGTCGGAGTCACCCCTAGAAATGACTACGGCCTACCATTAAATTATAAAAAAAAATTGGCCTACTATTAAAAAGTTTTCTTTCCATAACACTGAAAGAAAAACGGTCGGTGGAAGAATTTTTTTTCACAAACAATGAGTGCGGTGTTGTGGGTACACGAATAAAAACGGATTAGAGTTCACTCGAATGCAATGAACTATAATTTTAACTACAATTCCAGGGAACAAGAATTGTGACTTACCAGCCTCAATGTACACGAAACACACTTAAAATATAAAACAACAAACACAGGCAAATATAAAAAAAAAACGCCTGAATAACACGCAAATTAAACATTTCAAACCCAAACTGCGTTCACTTTCTGACATAAACAATGAGCAAAAACAGTCCTTGTTCCCTGGAAGTTAAAATTATAGTTCGTTGCATTAGAGTGAACTCTAATCCGTTTTTATTCGTGGACCTTTACAGTTGTGAGTGTGGGGATGCAAGCTCTAATGCTTTTTTCTAAAAGGCGAAGCCATTTTTGTTCAGTTAATTTGAAGTAACATGTCGTGCTTCCTCCTCCTGCTACTTTTCATTACATAGGTGCAACGAAGGAGCACTCTATAACGCTACTAATACCCATATGTTTCAATAGCATGCAAGTCAACGTCGAGAAGAAATCTAGCCATTTCTTTACCCATCTTTAATTTATTCTCGAAATTCAACTTCGATCAATTTTCAGTATCCTTCTTTAGACTTACAGGCAAAAAATGGTTTCGTCAATCGCGTTCCACTTTGGCCAAGGCCAACTGAGTTAGTAGCTGCGTTCCTCTCTACGCTAGTGATCGAGGAACGCAGCTTCTCAGTTTGCCTTTACTTTGGCACGTTTCTTTCCCGATTCTGTCATCAGGCATGCAACGCCCGCAAAGAGTTCCTAATACTATCGTTAGAGTAGCTCATAATACGCGATTCCACGATTAGCCAAAAATCGCGGATCTTAAATTAAGCTTCCGACGAAGTTTATTTTCAGTGGTACGGGATTATTGCTATGTTTGGGGTCATTAAAGTTTCCACCGACGATTGCGGAAAAGAACATTGCTCGCGGATATCAATTATTTACAACAAATCGCACGTTTTCTTACCAAATTTATAGGTTTGGTTAACCTTTTAAGCAGAGAGTTAGAAAAAATTGTCGTTGGTCATGGAGCGAGTTGGTTTTTTTTCTCTCGTCACCCATGGAGTGAGGCACTAACGAAAAATTTATTCTTGCAAAAATTATTGATATAGTCCAATTGTGGAAACTTGTAAGTCTCTACATGACAAGTATGAAGTAGGCGTAGATGAAGGTTAAGCTAAAAAAAAATAATTTATTTATTTTTTTTTAGGGGTGGGGGGGCACGGAATGTCGTGGAAACTTAGTTTTATTGACGCGGAAAGTCATGGAAACCAATATAATGGTTGCCGTGGAATTCCGCCGAAAAAGTTAAAGTTTTGGCGCGGATTTTTTGAGTTTTGGCCGCGGACAATGAGCGACTTTAACTATCGTTCACTCGACCGCTGCGGCGAGAGTTATCTTAAGGGTGGGGGACTACGAGAAGCCGAGATAGAAATCCAAGTAATGCCACGTTTAACACTGAAGTCGGGCACATGGACCACTTAATAATCGTTAGATGATTTCTTAAAAAACTACTTCGGGTAATATATCGAAGAAATTTGATAAAAATTGCCAACTAACTCCTGCCCCTTTAATACATTATCCTTTACAAAGTTTTAGACTGATTTTGACATCCCAATACACCAAATCCATCAACTCGACGACAGCTTTTCAGCTACATAGATTAAATGCCAATAACTCAAGCCATTTCTTAAAACTGGAAAGTAACTTGCACATAACGACCCACACAGTCAAACGAGTGGAATATTAAAATAAAAATTGTTATTATCCTAAAAAAATTAAAATAACACTTGCAAACATACAGTACAATGTTTAAAAAAATTGTTGAACTGGACTCAATAATCGACTCTTACACAGCAAACTAGACTAGTCTCACATTATTCTCCTCGTTTATCCCTAGTTGCAGTCATCACGCGTACTTTACTGCCTCTTCGCACCTAATATTTATTCAGTGCTAGCACCGATAAGTCGTTATCTACGAGTATGCAAATACTTACCTTGCATTCCCATTTCCTTTCCTATGCCTCTTTTTATCGACCCTATCAGCCGACTGGGACCGCTGTCTCTTTCCATTAGATGGGTCGTTATCTGACGACGTGATGCCTGGGTAGCTACCACTTAGAAAGTTCTCGTAAGCCGATGTGAAAGTACCCGACGGAGTCGCACCAAGAACTGACGATGACACAGACAGACTGTTCTCTGCATTCTTGGCATTCAAATGAAAAGGCTTAGCTATTTCAGATCCAGTGTCCGATGCAGACAAACATGCCTCGTCATCAGCACCACTGCTCATGGGGCACTCCAACTGTCGCAAGGCAGGATTCGCCGCCATTCGAGTCATACCGTTGCTCGACTTTTTAGACTTCTTTGTTGTGTTCTTTTCGGCAGATCCAAACACCGAGCCGCTGTGAGTAATAACAGTCTCTGTAAAATTGGCTGTTGTGAACTTCCCAGTGGCTCCATTGCTCGGAGTACCTTCCGGTTTCGTAGAACTACACGAATTGGAGCTGTCCGAGAAACTAATAGTAGATACTGTTTCAGTGATCACCGACGATGATGACGACGACGAAGCACCTCCATTCTTGCCCACTTTTTTCTCAGTTCGAGGTTTGCCTCGCTCCTTCAGGTCATGAGGAGGAGAATTTTTCTCGGGAGTTGAATCAGGCGTTGCGTTGTCCGCGGGAATTGGCTTGAAAGCAGGAATCGGCTTAATAGTGCTGCCCTTTTTCTGTTGAAATAAAAAGAAAAGCTGTAAGATAATAACTCCATGGTTGAACAAACAACGGCAACTTTTTTTCAGTCCATTAACGAGACAAAATACAATCTTAGTATTCAATTATCTGTGCAGTACATATTCAAATCAAGGCCGTGCAATTTAAACACCTGATGCACACGCACGTGAAGCTGCCGTAAATTATCACTGGTCAACATTCTTTGTGTACATTTTGGTCCACTGCTAAAATTCAAATTTTTGTCAAATTTTCCTCCCGATGGGCCTTATAGGTCAGTGGTGTAGCGTGCCAAATTCGAAATTGCACTTGCTAGGTGTAAACAATCAAAACTAATGTAGGGAACAGAAAGTTCTAACATCCAAACGACAGCCTAATGAAGACGAGCAGAACTGAAGGAGATTTTTAACATCCAGCGGTAAATCGAAAATTTGCAGTACTGTACTTGACGTGAAGTGCTGAACTTTGTAATTTTCCGTGTCTTCCAGTATAAAATTCTGACCAGTTTTGATATTCCAATATTCCATTTTAACCAGCTAGAAACAAGCTTTTCAATGGTATAAAGGGCAGTGAAAATCTTGTTAAGTTAAATCTTATCTTTAATTCTTTATACTGTACTAGGCCTTAGAATATTTATGGTCCACTGCAAAACAGTTCAAATGGTTTTGTTTCATTGCAACGGTAACTTGTCATCCAAACTTTAACGGTTAAAACAGTTTTAAGGCAGCTGGAAATAGTTAGGCATCCTTGTTTGTTCTTTTATTTACACATCCCATACACAGTAATAATATACTAGAAGCCTCAATAAGTAACTACTTACCAGCTTTTGGTAATGGTACTGGCAGTAACCACAGTACTTCACATTATCCATGTAGTTACCCGCTTCTTCACACAGAAGGCCGGCTGCTTGAGCACTGTTTGACGGGGGAAAAAAGAACAGAGATTAGAGGCACAAAAGTCTTTCTAATGAATCTAAATGCTACTTCAAGGTTTTTCATACAAAAAACATTGAACAAAAAGAGCTACATGTATGTAATTAAAAGAAAAGTTTCTGACAAATGTCAATCCAATCTTCACTCCAGGTCTGTAATATCTCAAATAGCTATTCCTAGTTCAATTATCAATTAGTTTTAATAATTAAGCTACGATAAATTTAATGTGTAAGTCACAAAACAGTATGCAGTCAAAAGTGTGAGTACTGAGTGTGGGCTATACTGTACGACTGCACGACCCTACATGTCAAAAGGGAGGGAGCTGAAAACTTGTGTGGAATACTAACTGATTGTCGGATGTGAAAGGTGATCTGAGTGTCTGATTTGAAAGTCCTTCAATAAATTAACGTACCATACAAATAATGGCTAGTGGGCTGTATGTGGTTGTGAACTAGTGGGTGATGCAAGATGATACAGATTTTTACTTCGGCACTCCGTTAATAGCAATTGAATACACTTTACACGTAAGAGGATGGGATTTCACGGATGATTTGAGAACTAGCATTTGCAACTTAAATTAAAGTTTCGATTTTCGGAACAGGTTGGTCTGTGTCTAGATTTGAAGTGCTGAGCTAAGAAACTGCATTTATCTTTAAGTTTAACAAAAGATTTTTTTGGAAAAGAAATACTTGTTAAATTCTCTGCTTGGGTTGTAGAAGGGCTTGGATGCACTGTATGTACGTTTGAACAAAATTAAGTAAAACAACATTATTTTTAATGACTTGATCCGCTATTGCAGGTCTGCAAATACGGTTAAAAGTTGTCATGGTTCTGTGTTTTAAGAAAATTCGGAGTTTTAAGAAAACTGAGAATGGGTTCAGTGCCACCCTTAACGTACAAGGTTAGCAAAAAAATCCAATGGATGGGGTGATGATTTAGTATGGTTTAGCCCTTCAATACTGATGTACGTATTGCGTTAAAATCAAAAGCAGATAACAGCCATGTAGGGATCGGCCGGATGCCGTTTTGCCGGATCCGGGTCGGTTCGGGATAATTTACCTAATACCGTCACCTAATACCTACCTGTTTACCTAATACTGTCATCTCTTTGATGACAGTGTCATCCTTTAAACGAGCGATCCGTAAAATTGACCTCTCAAAATTTTTACGACGCACCTACTAAAAACTTAAAAACGAAGATCTTAGCATTTTTTAAGACGTCCATTACCGTGATTTCCTGAGGCAAGGAAAATGAAAGAAGAATAGTGTATTTTTTTTTATTTTTTAAGTGTTGACAAACCCCACTCTGGGTGCTTAGTTTTTAGAATTCACCGTGCATATCTTGCAATATTTTAGCAATGTTTTTACTTTTTAATTGTACAGCTTTTGTTTGGGCCTTTTAACACTTTTCTCATCCTTCCCATGTCCTGCACGTTTGGCGATGCCATCGGGGACCTTTGAGTCCCTGGCAGGTCTAACTCTGGTGGTAAGGCATTCGTGTCCCCCAAACCTCTTACCATCACTATTCCTTGGCCATATATTGTACACTGTACTAATATGTAATTGTGACCCCCCGGTCCTTGCGAGACGCATTGCTATCGCAACAGATATTATTATTATTTTTTTTTTTATTATTATTATTATTAAAACGATGATCATTGGGACGGTGTAAGTGGGCAATCCCTTCCGTTACCCCACCCATTAGCGGGTGAAATTGCTATTATTATTATTATTAATTTGATGTCTGTGCCAGATCGGTTCCGGATCTAGGTTCCGGTTCCGGATCCAGGCCGATACCGGATACCGGGTAAATCACACGAACACAAAATAATGATGTTCATTTTTTTCCCTTTATAAGTTGCAGCTATGGTGTTAATTTTCGCTTTGTTTCACATTATTTTCTTACATTAAACACTTAGAAGTCTTACGCTATTATGAGTACCAGTATAGCATAATTGAAAGTAGACTACAGAACTGTTTTTGCAATGTTGCCAAATTCTGCAAATTTTTGTTAAACAGTCAAACAAAGCACTTAGTAGGTTAATAAAGCAGAAAACACATTTTCTAGTTGAAGGATTTCTCATCGATTAGCCTACTGCTTCATTTAGAAAAAAAAATTTGCAAAATTTTGCAATATTTGTGAAACCAGTATGTAGTCTATGCATTCATTTTAGATTAAAATTATTGATATTTGGTTGCATTAAAAGAAATCAAAATCACAACAGGTCTTTTATTTACAGCTTTTTTACGTTGGTTTCGTTCCTTTTTTTTTTTTTTGCTTTCGTTCCGATTTGTATTGCGCGCAGTATAACAAACATCCAAAGCAAAATAAAAGAACAAAAAGCGCACAAAAAAGGAACAAAACCAACATAAAAAAAGCTGTATTTTTTTTTTTTTTTTCATTTTATGAACAAAACTGTCTCGACTCTTGCAACATGAAAGTCATCTTTGGTTTATCATGGTATTATTTTTTGCTAGTTTTTGATGCCGTCATTAAACCATCTTACTTTTTGAATTTAACCCCTTAGCGTCCAAACCACGATTTATCGTCACTTCAAAACCGTTTCTAAAACTCCCAATGCACCCTCGATTCAAAATCCCGTTTGCAAAGAAAACCGCCATTGCATACAACAGAGGTGTAATTCCGACTGAATTAGCTACTTTGGCACGGGCATTTTGGATTTATTTAATTTAATATCATCTTTTAATTACCTCAATTGATGATTTTGTTGGCCGTGTCATCAAAATTGACGTGAAATTGTTTTTGTTTGCTAAAACTAGCCCTTGGTTCAAGCTGCCGTAACGCAACAAACAGCTGCCATCTTGGTCGTGTTGAAAAGCTGGGATTCCCCGATTGGCATGTGATCACTCATCGTGGCGGGGGCCAGTCACAAGAGACGTAACGTGAAGCGAGTGAAGGTCACAGCCATTGGAACTAGCAGGTGCGCGTCGATTGGCGGACAGCCGGCTGGATGTGGGAGCGCGATGGCGGCCGTAAACAGATTGCTTTTAACGATAGTGAATATAAATTAGGAAATAAAACAACTTTAAACTACTTCTACGGTATTAAAAACTTTAAAAAAAAAGATTTCGGAAGCCGTAAACAACACTGTCATGGAAGAATAACCAGAGGACGTTATCATTTCAAGGTCTCCCATGTACTGCAACGGGAGGTGAATATTTTCGTAAGTGCATTTACGTAGTCGAACTTCAACTTTTTTTTTAGTTATAAAAACCCAATACAATTGTCCCAAGTAGCCTACATTTTTGTGCAATAGTTTACACTGTAATTATTACATCTGCAATTTTTTATACCCGTAGATCGCTTAGTTATTTTACTACGAATTAGTTTACCGAGGCATGCAACATGCTTATGGCAATAATGTTTTGGTTATGTTGCAACCGGAATCCGGTTAAATATAATTGCCGGATCCGGATCTTGCCGGATACCGCATTATCCGGTGCCGGATCCGGATATATCCGGACTCGGTCGATCCCTACAGTCATGAACTGCTTTCAGGAGGCTATTTTATCCTCAAAAAAATACAATTTGATTTTTGAAAAATTTCTAAAATTCCAAATTTAAAGCCGTAGTATTCTTGAAATCTAGATTTACACATGTAACTACAGAATATTACCGACTCACCAAGTCACATGAAAATGCTGCTTGCATCCAGATTTATTACACTGCATGCAGGCACCAATGGTGGCTTTACTCTCCTTGCCCTGCTCTTCACACAGGTAACAGGTCTACAAAAAAAAAATTAAAAATATACACGTGACAGGCCCGACTACATAATTTTCAATTTCTTTTCCACTTTCTGTTATCCTAAACATTTTAGCTCAATTCAACCAGCTAGACTAAAACAAGCCACTGTTGCTTAAGTATTGTTTTGCATCCAGTGCAGAACACACATTCTTACATCTTACCTTATTAAAACGATCCTGGGGAACCAACTGCAATATAATCGGCTCCATTGTTGTCACGTTGCCAAACCGAACTTCAGGGATATACAGGGCACAAACAACGTGAGCCCAACCTAAAATGAAATTAATACAACATCTAATAGACATTGTTACAAACAAAGAGAAAAATTGTATTTAGGATATGCTAAAAAATAAGATTTACGATGAACAAGCTGTTCTTGTTGCCACAGAGCCGGCTTTATCAAATGTCACGCCCCTACAATTTTTATTCTCCGTACCGCTGATAAGTAAGACTAGATTAACCAATGTCACCCTGCACACGGCTCATAATGAAACGTAATGGCAACGTCGGAATTAGGAAGCTCAGTAGGCCTACGGAACAAGCTTTCCCACTTCAATTCGAGCTTCGTCTGCAAAAAAAAAGGGGGTTACGATTTGGGCTATGTTGAGGTAGGCCGGATCTTGTTCAGTAGCTCGTTTTTCTTTTTGAATTGCTGGATAGCAATTGTCTCCTTTGCACGGAGGTGTGCCTCGTTGCACAAGTTGGAACGGAAATGAATGCGGGTCCCTTTCCAATCAATTTTACGTTTGGTGTTCACCTTATGTGCCACTATGCCGTTTTTCATGTGGCGTCTGGTCGAGTCTGAATGACGTTCGTTCAGTCTAACACAAACTCAGGTTAGTCTCTATGTAAAATCTGGGGCAGTTGAGCATGGAACTGCATATACCGCTCTTTTGACAAGCTGGTTGGGCTAGGGTGTTGCTGGATCATGGATGTGGTTTCAAACGTGGGAGGGGACGAAGATGGCGGTCTTTCAGGGAATCGTTTGACCCTGACGTTGTATCAACGTTGAGGGGAAGGTGGGAAGGGCGTTATCATTGGACAGCTTGTGTTTGCTGAGTGGGTTGAAGTCGAGTTAACACAGGTAAAACAAACTTTTTTCTTCTTTTGAAACATTAGTTTTACGTTCAGAGGGTTTCAGACATAGCGTTGGTATCAATATTGGCTAAAGTCTTTTGACCTTTTTTGCTAGCTCCTAGACAGTAGATGACGACCTCCACTAAATTGTTGGTTAGAGAATGGAAGGCTTCTGTTCTTGGTTTCCACTTTCGGCTTAAACGAATGGCTTTGTTGATAAGCCGAGCTGGGTAGCTTAGCTTAAGGAAACTTTCTTTCGTGCATGATAGTGAACAGTGACAGAGGAAGAATCAAAGGATCTTATTTGGACCTGTTTATTTCTCCTTTAAGATGGATAGGAGTTTTCTCCTGGGATGACCCAATTGAAAAGGGGATTCCCGGTCAGTTTGAGTAGGTTTTTTTTTGTACAGGTTCCATATTAAGTTTCCTGACTTGCATCCAATGACCAAGGTGTCCAAGAATGGAGCAGCTTCTCCTGACTCATCCTCCCTCATGAAAGAGAGACCTTCGGTCCAGGTGTTTATAGTATGGCTAATGGCATCTAACTCAGACGGGGTGGCAGCCATGAAGATCTCATCGATATACCGTTTCCAAACTTTGCGCGTGTGGTGTTGGGTCTCCATCTGTTCACCAACAAACTGCATACAATGTTAGCAAATTTGGGTGAGCAGGAGTAACCCATTGGGTGTGCAGAAGTAACCCCCCCCTGATTTATAGATACAACCCTTGAAGGATACATATATATATTAGACGTTGTATAATGTCTACGATCTTTAAGTCCCCTGTCAAGCTTGACGGCTCTCCTATCCACTTGAGTGTGGGAAGCTGCGTCGTCAAACTTGCGTAGAATAAGCCGAGGAGGCAGGTTAAGGAAGAGAGCCACGACATGAACTTAAGAGAGGATTATCGCTCGGCTAGTTATATGGGTTTGAGAGTGGAGAAGAAGGGAGTGAAGGCTGCCGTGTTTGCCTGCAAAGACTATTTGTATAGTCTTGGGCACAAATACCAGTCTATTTTTTGGATGAGGCTACCTTTTGCTGATGCAATAAACCTCACTGGAAAGCCAACTTTATGCTATTCAATTTGGCCAAACATGTGGGGGATCGGGCTATCGTCAGAGGGCTCCAGTTTTTTAGCAAGTTCAGGTTCAATTAGATTCTCTGATTTTATTCTGGTCAAATGCGCCATTAAGCAGGAGTGAAAAGTTTTTTCAGTGGTAGTCAACTTTAGACTAGAGTTCGCGGTTGTCAACTTCAAATTTAAATTTTTGTTGTATTTTTCAGTGTCTAGCAACACAGTTACATTCAATTTGTAGACTGATACACGAAGGTAATGTGATGGTCTAGTCTCTGTTCAGTTGGCCAAGGTTTACAGGGTGGAGCACAAGATGTTGGGCATATTTTCTGATTGCAAATGTTCGTATAATTAAGTAAAGCATGGTCATGCTAAACCTAGCAGGTTCGAATGGTAAAGTAGAAGGCTTGGCCAATTCGTATAGATGGATGCGGTCCAATGGCAGTACCAACCATTGGCAGCAGGTACTATGTCAGCATACTGGAAGACTTTACCAAACGGCCTGGATCTTCCTGATGAAAAATAAAGAGGGAGGTCTTTCTAAACTGTTTGAAGTTGCAAAGTGGAAGTTAAAACTGGGCTCAGGATTCGTGCTGAACGGTCAGATTAATGTAGTACATTAAACCACCTTTATGCACCCGCGTTTCGTTCAAGTGACGTGACCCAGATTCAAACCCGGGACACATCACTTAAATGTTTTTATTTATTTTTTATTTTTTTATTTTTATTTTTTTAATGAAACGTAAGTGCATATATATGGTAGTGGCTTACTGTAATACGTTATTCTAGTGTAAAAAAAAGAACCATCTTCTACTTTGAATGTTCGAAATCAATAAAGCACTAATTTAACGCTCAAATTCAAACACAACAGCGAATTTTCGATCAGACATTTGCAGGCTCTCTTTAGTATCCAAGAAGTATTGATCTTGGATAGATGTATTGATCTCAACGATATATGGACAGATGCATCAATCTTGACGATATATGGATAGATGCATCGATCTGACGTGCTGTAGCACCATTTCTGCCAGTATTGGTCAGCTTGAGAAACCCATTGGAGCGCCTCTGGTCTGCCAAGAAAACCTCTCCTTCAACCTCGACATAGATATTCGCTCAGAGTACTCTTAGCATCGCCCTGTCTCTATCATACTCTTCCTCTGGCACCCTTTGCTGCTCAGCAGATACTTTCAACATCTCCAGTACGAGTTTGTGGCCCACACTTCAGAATAGTTTGACCACATCAAAGGAAACAATCCATCTTCATTAACCTTCAGCTCTCCCAGTTATGCAATCAGATCTTCAGTGTGTTTTTATCCTACTCTCCGTTAAGTTCTCGTAAGCCAGCCAGCCAGCCAGTACCCAGTCAAGGTGTTGTGACGGGCACCCTTCACGGATTAGCCTTAGAGGCATACCTGTGTTGTGAGTTTTAACTGGGCGTAAACTGTAGGCAACCTCTGTGGCAGTTTCAGTTTCAAATGATTGAGCTGCTCTCGTGAAACTTATCCTTTTTTCTCTTAGTCTTTCAATGTACACTAAATTGGTCAAAGGGCCGTTCCCCATGTTAGCTCCAGTACTGTATTCTCATACAGTCCCGATTCACTGATACATTGCAATACACAACTATCATGAAGAAGGAAACGCCCGCCCCTTTGGCCACAGCTAAAATGCTTCAGTCTGTCGTTTACTCTGTGAAAATACAATTGAATTAAATTAGCTGTGTATTAGACACAGGTCAGCTTTATTACTTGCAGGACAGTGAGGAAAGTAAGTAGGTTGATTTTCTTACTTGAAAACGCAATGTAACTGCCGATTTTAAGATATTCAGCAGCATAGCATTCATTGATAATTCAATGACTGATACAAATCCAACACATGCACCTTGTTTGCACTGCCATGTACGTTGCTTGGCTTTGGGAAGCAGGCTATTGCAAGAGTGAACCAAGCCCTATTCCCTCGCTCCGAAATCTGCGCAACTTTCCATTGAATGCTCTCGCGATCAAAACGTGCTGCGCCATCTGTAGGAAGCGACTATGAACTAAACGCCCACATGGCTACTTACGGGAAAATCCAAGATGGCGCTGACGTGCGCTCACTGCGGCTCCTCGAATGATTCCCGACAGTACGGCAAGCCACACATGCATGGTTTCACATTTCATAAATTTCCCAACAAGAAATTGTATCCATATCGAGTTTTGAAGTGGGTGAACGCCTGTCAACGACTGGACTTTGACTTAGAAAACGTGACGAGGTCTAATTACTTTTATATATAAATAATTCTGTTTGTAAGCTGAACACTTACCGCCATAAATGTATGTGTTGACGGTAAAGTTGGTGAAACCCTGGCTGGACCGCCGGTTCAATTACGCTTTATTTAGCTGCGCTCTTCTACACGAGGCAGACGCTGGTCACTTGGATCAGACGTCATTTCCGCGTAGCCCGCAGTTCGCGCTCTCGTGGCAAAATTGAGAAACTACGAGTCTTTCAACCCGAGTTTTGCAAGCGGTGCTTGAATGGTAAGTCTAGCAAGTGAGTTATCCCGAAACGAAAGTATAGTTATTAGTCCAAGAGTGAACGTTGTATGAAACCAGTGTCTAACTGAATACTCCCCATAAGAATGGGTGAAAGTGCAGTGGTTTGTATAAAAATGTATGGTGCGCAAACCAGCAATGTTCTTACAAAAGAGTACCATCGCAAATTAACTAATACCAGCTGCCATACGTTCGGCTTACACAATTGCATTTGTTGTTGCATAGGTGTGCCAGTTCGAAAGGCGTGCCATGTGCTATGTTAAAGGAAAAATGCCTACTTTGTTTAGAACTGGATAGCGTCAGGAATCGTTTCATCAGTTATTCAAACACTGTACATCTTCCAATTTTCATAAAGGGATGTTCCAACATATTCCTAAATGAATTTGAAACAATAATTTCAACCGAAGGCACTTAGTAATGCACCATATAAACAGGATTAATTTTAAAGTTTCAGTTAATGATTTATATAGAAATAAATTACTGAAAAACTAATACCGGTATCTACGGATAATTTGATCAACTACGTGCAGTGTTAATTGGTGATTCAAAAAGTTTTTCTCTTTCCATATATTTTTAGAAAATGTTAGAGTACAGCTCTATAATGCAAAGAAACGAACATTATTTTCTATTGCCCGAAATACTTAATTCTGAGTTTTGCTAAACATTAGACACTTCATTCTTCAGGAGTTCATATCAATGATAATATAGTGCAAGAAGTATCGCAAATTATTAACAACTGTGATTGAAAAATGGTGTGCTGACAAATACGTAGCATCGCTGAAGAGCTCAAGTAAAAAAAAGCATCTTCAACTCAGTGTTTACTGTTGAAGGTACCCGTGTTAAGCACTGACTACGGTTTGGGTTTCAGCATGCTCTATCTCGATTCTATAGTTTTCACCAGCACACAGGCAAATAAATTCATCAAGGCTGTATCGAGGTTTGTACAAAGCCATGAAGAAAAAAGTCGTTTCTCAAACCCCCACAATAGAGAGGTATTTTTTTTTGTATACGGTGTCCAAAAATGTCAACTCACGAACTGTAAACTAATGGCAATTATACTCATAGCACTTTTTTTTTATGAGTGTGTAATTTATTGAATTAGGAATTTCGTGAAAATGAGTGCCAACCTTGGACTGTTTATGACAAAAAGTGAATAAGTAATTAAAAAGGAAAAAAAACACCCGCACTACATTACTACATCTTGGCAGCATTTGGCTAACAAGCCAGACTTCCCCAAACTAGTCAGTGGATCTAGATTAAATGCCGCCTGTCAGAGAAGGCTACATTACTTCAGTTCTGAAAGCAAATTCTCATTCATCATTCAGAATCTGCAGTTGCAAAGTATATGAACATGCTGACTGTGAGTCTTTCCTTGTATGCTATATTGTAAGGTTGACCGATGCCCATTTTTGTGGTTACAATTCCGATATCAACATTATCAGAAAATCTGATACCAATACCATGGATTGTAGAGTGTCGAAGCCATGAGTTTGCGTATGCGGGACATATAAAAATTTTCAGCCAACTTCCCACTTCTTGAGACTAACTAGGAAACGGCCAAGTTTGCATTTTGTCTCTCTTTCCAATCTTCCTTTACATCAAAAAATTCCAAACAGACGAATTTTTATTCGGCATTTGAATTGAGTATTCAGCCACAAGCTTTCAAAAAGTCGTAGACCTTTAGGGCTGCGAAACGTCCGTACTGCAACAAAAGGTGGTGTTGAACGAGATCTCGCCGTTGCGCTTCGTCCCTTGCTCGTTGCGCTTGTCGTCTCTTGCTCGCGCGTCACATGAATACATATAATGAAAAGGTTGAAACCAGCCAGAAGAAATATTCTGAATGCCGAGAGGCTCATTTTACTTGGCTTGCCTCACAAATTTTGAAGACGTTAATAACGCTTACGCCAACTAAGAGTTTCAGACTTCTGTAGTGCAAATTTTCAGCAGGATTCACTATAGTTTTTCAAGTAAGTCTCCCGCCTTCATCAGGCACTAGGTGGTGAGCACACTAACGTAACATCACTAAGTTTTGAAAAAAGTGTCGTGGGGGCCATGTCATATCGTAGAACAATCCGTTCATTTTTTTTAATAATCACTATTATATTCACTGGAACTCGCGCTGAACGTCTTTACTGTTAACATGTCTCATGTTCTAAGTCAGTATTTGTACCACTAGGTTGTCCAAAGCGATCTGAGAAGCTTTTCAATTTTTGCAAACCTAGTCAACTTCCGGTAATGGCGGGCTTTTACTTCGATTGCTTTAAAACGCTTCTCAGGTCGCTCTGGACAACATACGAATACAAATAACGACTTCGCACGTCAGACAAGTATAGCAATAAAGACGTGCAGCGCGAGTACCATTGATGATAATAGCGGGTAAGCATAAAATTTAATAGCGCTCAATTGTTCTACGATACGACTTCTGGCTGGTTTCACACCTTTCATTACTGTATATGTAAGGCTGTGCCAGTGCCACTTTCCCCGATACCGGTGCTTTTTACCCGATTTCGATGCTAATACCGGTACTTTTGGTCATGTGCAATTACTGTGCTGATGCCGGTGCCGATGTCAAACGATAACTTAATAATCAACACAGTGTTGATATGTTGATAATTTAATGGTGTAACATACATAACACTTTTACAAAGGAATTGTTCGCTAAACACTTTATTGTTGAAAGAGATCATGTAAGTATTTTTGTGTTAAGTTAAACATTTTATACTTATAGGCCTAATCCTTTACTGGCTTAGTTGCAGGCTAATTTTTAGTAGCGTTGGAAACAATGTGCCATATTATTAATGTACGAAAATGCAGATTCTGGAAAAAAAAAAGTTGATTCCGGTACTTGTTTACCCGGTGCCGGTCCGATACCAGTACCAGTGGTACCTCCAGCCGGTCCCGGTACCAGTATTGGTAGCTGCACAGCCTTAATTGTATGTATAGACTCTGTATCCATGCGACGCGCGAGCAACTGACGACAAGCCCTTGTGAATTCTTGTCAACTTTCCAAGATGGTGGCCACAATGAAAGACAGCGACACCAAACCTCGAGTCTATTCAACGATTTACCAGTGACGATCAAATTTGGATAAGCTACAATATAATGCATGCAGTTAAACTTACAATGGAAAAATGCAGTAAGCTCAATAACAATTTTGAGGCTACCTGCTCATTAATTTCACATGAGTTTGAAGTAAACTGTTCTGCGTGATGTATCGGTGCACAGTATCGGCATATATATGATAATATGAACCCTCTGATCCAATACAGCTACCGTAGTATCGGCTCTGATACCAATATCGGTGTCCGACAGCCTTACTACAGTGTGTTTCAGTGAAGACCCCTAAATATGTTATTTTTTTTTGGGGGGGGGGTTGGTACAACAACGAAAATCCACTCGTTTCAGAGGAATAATGTACATTTCACTGGTGCTATAGCCATAACAGAGGGACTCCCAATGAGAATCTTCTTACGCAGGCAGGCAGTATGGATCCGAGTCAACTGGAGCAAAGAAAGTCGAGCCGCTGACACTGTTGGAGCAACGAACAGTATTTAACAAAGTTTGAAGTACAGATTTCTAATGGAAGGTACTCCACTGAACCTGATAGCATGAAAGTGCAAGCCTCTGTACTGGCTTCCTGTACGACATTAGTGCAACATTAGTACAAAAGTGTGTAAATATTGAAACGCTTAAATTTCCTGTTTTTTTTCTTCCATGCACAAGACGGTTTTGCTACATTCACTTAAACGTACATAAATTTGCCAAAGATTGCAGGAAGCACGAAAATAGGGAGAAAATACGTCCTCTTAAGTATGGGCCCTAACAAATGCAATAAACCGTGGTACTCCACTACTGTATTCCTAATATCTTGATGGAGTACGGAAGAGTATCCACTGACCAGCAATGAATCACGTAAAGTACGTATTTCAATGATTATACTTTGTTAAACAGATGGTATGCTGTGCGATGACAATGATCATGCTGTACTGTTCGATAAAGAAACCGTATTAAATTGTTGGGACGTTTTTCTGTTTGGCATTCTTGGCAACATTCTTGGAAAGCACTTTTTAGTAATGCACGAGAGGTTGACATCTTTAGTTGTGCGTTTGCTTTGAAACAAAAACCTTAAGAATGGTGCTAAATTCTCGTCAGTTACTGTTACTGTCCACTATCTTTTCTTTGCCAAGACTCATTACTAAAAATTATTCTTGTGTTTGGCACATGGGCACAAAGTGACAAAAGCAGCAAAGTAATATTTTCCTTTATACGGGAATGGACAATGACACTAAGTACAAGCTACAACTTCATCGAAACACCACTGTCACAAAGAATTCGGCTGCGGTTCAACGTTCAAGTTATCTGAAAGCTACATCTACCTATCCAAGTGTTCTTCTATAGACTGGAAACATCAATGCAGGAAGATCGGACTTAAAATTTGACTAATCAGTTCAACCAGAAATTATTTTTTTTCTGGCTAAGTACAAGGTTTACTCAGATTTTTGGTTTTGCGTAAGTGACTGTCTGCGTAATATAATATGAACTTCAACCAAAGTAAATTTACCATGTTGATGGTATTTTCGGTCTACTTAGACCTTGCTAAAATAAAAAGGCTTGCATTCACAGGCAATTAACGTTAATCTTTCCAGCTCAACTGTGTGGCAACAAGAGGATAAACATTAACAACAGCAGTTACGAAAATTTCTCCGTTTAAAGACTGCAATCATGATGTAAGAAGTTACTGCATCTTGTACGTTTAAGCCCACAGCCTACTACACTAAGTGTAAACCTGGCCAAACATACAAAACTAACTCTACTACGAAGCACTAAGAGTCCACCACACACAGTCTGCTTAACCCTTTTTGTTGCTACAAAACAGATTTTCAGAGGGTGAAAATTAGTCCAGAGTCCAGAGCTTGTTCTAATAGTCATGAAATGGTAATGAGACACTCTATAAGTGTGTTATAATTTACCAGAGCTTGTTATAATGCAGTAGTGAACTGATAATGTATTTCTACAGGTGTTATAATTTAATCTTTACTTTTGCCAATCTATTCAAGTTTCTGTGTGAAGGAATCTTCGTGCCTAAAGAGACTGGCCTGCACTCCAGAGATGAAATTAAATGTGTACGCAATAACTGTTGCGCTTACCTCCGTTATCGGTACGTTTTAAAGCTCCGTCTTTCGAAGGACACAGTTCACACCTCTGCAAGACCCAACAAAATTGACTGTGAACAAATGCAGACATGTAGACATGCAAAATTGGAAAAAAAAATAAATGACCCCCACACTCAGTTTCTTTGTGACTGTATTGTGTATCTGCACAAAAAATTTAAGGGAGTAGTAAGAGTTGAAATGGGTGAGGTACATAGATAACACATTTTAAAAGTACAGTCTTAAGAATTACATTAGTCTTTCTAAAAGGACTTACATGCCGTTCATCCAGTGATGACGGCTTGATTTACTGGAAAAATAATGAAATTTGTTTTTACTAATACCTTTGGCAGTTGGGTGAGTCTTTGTTTAGTTTCTTGGCGCCTTGTCTCCTGCAAAGAAGCAATTCTCTGCCATCATGCCTCATAACTTCAACACAATCTTATTATTAGCTTGGGCTAGTTAATGGTTTATCACAGATTACGCCTGTAAGTCCATTGCAACTCTTACTATAAGTTATCATTAAGTTACTCGATGACGCTATTGAAGTTTAGCAATCCATACGTAAACTTCAGTAACCCAGGGCTCGGGTCAGTAACACCAGTCAAAAGAGTTGAAATAGTGACTTTTCATTTCAAGTAAGTAACCAAAAGTGACCAAAGAGGGAACAAAATAGTTGCCAAAAGTGACTTAATTTGTAATTAAAAACATCAATATGCCACATATAAAAAAAAAGGTCGTTGACTGCGTTATTCATCATTGTTTAACTTACATCAAACTATTTTTTCACTTTTACATTCTAAAGTTAACATACTTTAAGCTTTACTTTTTCAGTTTTTTGTTACTATCATTCTTTGTGAAGAATGGTACCTGACTGCTGGAATGGAGCCCCAGTCTGAAACCCATCGGCCATAGACACCAGAAACTCACACGACGGCTCACCAGGGTTAATTTCAAAAAAAGTGACCAAAAGTGCACATTTTGGCAAAAAAAGAGACTTTTAGTGACCTCCTCTAAAAAAAGTGACTTTTAGTTGAAATAGTGACCTATTAATCCTAGCCCTGGTACCAGATAAAAGAGGTTACCCGGGGAGGGTCAATGTCGAGTATCTTCCATTCTCTACCCCCTGCCCCGAACGGGAAAATGCTCATGAGGTGAGATGGCAATAGCTTTCCACAAGTATGAGATTTAATTTCAGTACAGTTAAACCCCATTATAACAATACCTGTTACAACAATAAACCTGTTATAACAATGTTGTTTTTGAGGCTCTTCACGCAGCAATGCAGGGAAATCTGATTGTTTATAGTGATAAACCTGATATAAAATTCTGCTTGCAAACTCCCATGGACTATCGTTATAAAGAGGTTTCACTGTACTTACAACATAAATGAGGTAGCATATAATAAAAAATTATCATTCTTACTTGTTAGTACAAATTTGGATAACTGTTTAGATATAAACAATTCTTCATACCTCAATGCCGATACTTTTATCTAGTTAAATGCCAGTATCACCACTCAGGCAGGGTTTAAAAACTGGACTTCAATCTAGTTTTGCAGTATGGCTACTACAGCTTCTGTTGGCTTTAACCAGGGTTATTCTTAACCCTTAGGATTAAAAAATTAGGAGCACAAAAAAAGGGGGAAAAAATATCCCTGTTGCTGTGTTTAAAGCTTGTTGTACGGTAATTCCCCCAAAACACGGCTTCTTTTGCTATAAAAGTGGCTTTTCTGTATATGAGTCACATTCAGGCAAAATGTACAAAGGTGCTGTCTGACCACAAGCAGCTTGGCTATGCCTGGTTGTATGTTGATGGCAGAAAAAAAGGATTCCCAGGAGCGAATAAATATATAAATATCAGTAGGACGAGGGAGTGTTCATATTGTAACTATTGCTTCATATTCCAATCTCTCGTCACAAGGTCATCTGGGAGCGAAGCTGCTGGTTTCGTTTCTCATATACAGGCCAGCTGTAAGGTGATACCGATACTGGATAGGATCAGTTGCCAATATTTGGGGTACCGGTATCGGACAGATATCGGCAACTTTCGTTGAAATACCGATAACTATGGAAACGTTTGAGATAACGACATGTGGTTTGCGGCGTTTTGCTCAGAAAATCGCCGAGTATCTACCTAGCTATCTTTTAAGTGTTCATTACCATTTTTAAATTTTTCATTTTAATAATTATTTGACTTTTGAAGAAAACTACACTCTAATACGACAGCTGACACAAAAATTATGCATTCAATTTCGCTATCGGCATAATTTTAAAAACCAGATCGGTAAAGTTGGTATCGGTGCAGCCCTAGCCAGCCAATTCAACATCGCTAGAATATCATTTTACCAGAGCTGCACTAAAAGGCATCCGTTTTTCGCACACGCGTGAACTGGTGTTGAGTTGGGAAGCGAAACACACGATTTCTGCCTCATTCGACCTTGGTTTGTTGTAGCCCTCTGCTTTGCTGCGTCACACTCGTGGAACTTCAATGCTGTTGCAAGAGAAAGTGCACATGCGTTGATAAATCATTACCAGAGTGGTATTTTTCTGCATTTTATTTATTAGGTAAAAACCTACGTAGCCTATTTTTGACAAGGGCGAAACGAATACGGTTTCAGCAAGCGAAAGAGCAGAAACTTCTGCTTGTGTGGGGCTCCATTCAACTGAATGGTTGACACCCGGGCCTAGGACAATTTTTACCAATTAATTAATTAACATCAGTTAGCTCTCACCCACACAGATCTCTAGACAGACTGTTTCGCCCTTGTTTGGGCTCGTCAGTAAAGAATTCTCTACTGACGAGCCCAAACAAGGACAAAACAGTCTGTTTAGAGATCTTTGTGGGTGAGAGCTAAGTGATATTAAATAGCATACTTTTAACGTGTGTTATGCAAGAAAATGATTACCATCATTCAATCCAAATTTGACCGCGTGGGGTCACGACCATGAACGAGAGATGGAACCTGAGGTAATATTATCATGGATGAAGACTCCCTTTCATGTCACTCTTGGCAGTACGACTGCATAGCAGCAGGCGCGTTGGACAATTTTGCTTTTGTTCATTGTAGAGTTCACTTTTGTTTGTTATTGTGTGCACTTGCAGTATTTTTAATACTTATAAACAAAGCCACTTTATTTTTTTTTAAATTGGTGAATAAACAATACTGATTAACACGTTGAGTGCCCAATTTGGATTGTTGAATGTCTCTTCTGGCCCAATTTTGTTTTGTCTGTTATATGACGATTATTACGTCTGGATTCTTACAAATAGTATAAAGTGATTACCCGCAAAAGAACCTAAAATAATATAATAATGAGTTAACTCATCATGTAGGCTGGAGCTTATTACTAGTACTACTAGTAACGCTGGCGCTTATTAGTGCCGCATGATGAGTCTACTCTTCATTGGACATTGACTTCACGTATGTAGAAGCTTTCTAAGTGTTATTTATTGTTACCTTATACAATGTTTACAACACCATTGTTATAAGACTTCATCAAACAATTGAAAAGATCATTGTGCTTGCATACATTGTGTACAAAACTAAAAGCGTGCACGGCGTCATCTAGTGAGCCACGGCATCTGGCGTGAATGTCTCACTCGTCACTACGTGACATGTGCTGTCATCTTATCGAAGTATTAAGAACTACAAAAAATATTTTCCTCTTTGAATATAAAGCATTCTGAAATACCCAACACCTTAGATATTTGTAACTACGTCCCACAATTAGAAAACATGTATTGGATAGCCCAGTGCTTATGACGAGTTAACTTGTCATGGTAGGTAACAGAACAGCTGTAATGCATGACGAATTAGGCTAACTCATCATGGGCACTCAACGTGTTAAGAGCAAACTTGGGACCCATATTTTTAACAATTTCTTGAACCTCGACAATTAGTTAAAGGGGCCTACATAGCATAGGTAGCCCACCAATATTTTCTCCAAGAGGAAGTAGAATTAGGCAATGCAGCGTGATTCATCCATCAAACGAAGGAACTTATTTAAATTTTGTTGTAGGCCCTATTCTAACCACTAACCAAGATTAATTTTGAATTCTAAAGACGTCTGAGCAATACAAAACGTTATTCTGCTTTAAACTTCAGTGATCCAAATCATGTGATTGCATTTTATCTGTATGCTACTCATAATGCTGTCACAAATTCTAAGCAAATTGTCTTCACGGGACAAATATTACACTAACTTACGTTCCCCTGCATTGATAACTTCAAATTTCTACAAAATGTCGTTACCAAAAAAATATAAAAACCATTTAGTAATGGCCAACCTTCACCAATGTCGGTCACCACTTGCCAAATGGCGAGTGAACATTAACAATTGGCAACTTAGTTTTAGCTTCACTCGCCAAGCCGGCCACTTAAATGAAGCATGGTGCTAAAATCAAGAGAAAAATTTTTTTTTACACTTTGCCACACACTTCGAACCCACAGCAGCAATTTCTTTTAAATTTTCGGTGATAGACGATCACCTTCTTCAGAAAAACATCACTACATTCTGAAGTTCACATCACGGTAACGACAAAGGATAGGATTGGATCCTTTTTCATTACCGTGCTGTGAATTTCAGAGTGTAGTGATGTTTTTCTGAAGAAGGTAATCATCTATCACCAAAAATTTAAAAGAATTTGCTGTGGGTTCGAAGTGTGTGGTAACGTGTAAATTTTTCCCTTGATGTCTTCAATTTAGCACTGTAAATGCTGGTTGCCGGTTTTATGGTGCTCAAATGGCAGTATCTTTGCAACCGTATAGCTAGAAGCAAACTGTTTGCAGCATTACGTCCAGAATTGAAAGAGCTGTAATACAATACTTTTTTTCAGTTTTGATACTGGAGTTTTCTGATGCCAAACACGGCAAGTGCCGATTGACTAACATTTGTGTAGGTTGCTAATGGCCAATGGGCTAACAATTTCTACTCTCAGTTCGAAAATTACAAAGCACATTTGAATAATTACAGAAGAAACAGGATGGAAAACCAAAGTCTGGAGAAGGGTTAAATAAATACGGATATAAACCTATTTACATTGCCTTTTGGACATGTCAGACTACCTGGGCGAGGAATTGAACCCACGACCTTTGAAACCAACGGTATAAGTCCTAGCGCTGAGTCATGGCTCAGCGGTAGGACTTACGCCTTTGGTTTCAAAGGTCATGGGTTCAATTCCCTGCTCAGGTAGTCTGATATTTAAATCCAAAATGCAACATAAATAGATTTGTATCTGTATTTAACTTCAGAAGAGTTGGATTTATCTTGTCAAAACATGGGTTATAACACACTTCGAAAAACAATTCCAAACTTTGCTAACATGTGGATGCAAATTTTCACGAGGCAAGATCTCACATCTTTTCGCCATGTTTGACGGCTGGTGCCTTCTCATTCATCTTGCTTCGCCTGGATTTGTCAGCCATTCTGAACAATCGAAGCACACTCAACTGAAGCTACTAACGAAAGTACTAGTTCCTTGAAGTTACAACTTTGCTCTTTTCCAACTACCTCTTCTACAAGGTGGTGCCACAGTCAACAGAAACACAAACTGGCATCACCCACCAGACTTCAAATCCAGGAAACACAAGACTGGGGAAAGAGCCAACCATCCAACATGGCCACAAGTTGTAAGGTCCTCAATCAAAAAAATTGTAGCCATAGTATACCGTAAATCGAATTATTAAACGCTCATGGGCGTATACTCTTGTTTGGCAATGATTGGGGAACGGACTTTACTTCTGGCCAGGTCGGGTGCTGACGACATCATGGGAAAGTCGGTAATTTTGCCATCATCAACACGTGAGATCTAGATTTAATCTAGCATCAACGCGATGCCTTTATTCTCATTTATTCACAAATTTAGTTTATTAAATCTGCCCTTCTCACTTCAACATAATTCACAGTTAAAAACTAATTTACAATTAAAACAGAGTCAAAACTAATTCCTTCATAACTACGGCACTGGCACCAACGGCAAGCTGAAAAGGCAACAAAAGCAATCTCTTCCGCCCAGCAGACAGTGAGCCACACATCCTGACGCAAACTTTTGACCAATGACTGTGCACACGTAATGAATCGCCTTAAAAAGTTTTGTTAAATTTATGAAACTTTTTAGTTAGTTTTGTAGCAGAACCACAACAATTTACGGGGATAAAAAAGTTGATACAGCCAATGTTAATGTGTATGAAGTTTTTAGGTAAGTTTGTAGCAGAGAAACGATAATTTATGGAGAAGGCGTTACCAGTAATTCGACCTAACCTTAAAGCATTTTAAGGGAAGGGTGGACATAGTTTTGCCAAAACATTTAATAGGAGATTCATGGAACTTGGGTAGGTTAAACTGGAAAGAACTTTTTCTAAATGTTTTATGATACAGAAGATTTGAACAATGAATATTCCTTGAACTTAAATGGGCGCACGCCTAAGCGGCAAGAAACAGATCCCGTCTGATGAAAAAGTTGGGTAGCGTCTCCACAACCAGTACGTTTGGCACAGACTTTATCAGCGAACTTTTCTAGTGACAGCTTAAGCTCCGATAAGTTATTTTTCACAACTAGGTACTATCTCACCACTGGCCTACCAAAACTTGATCCACAAAGTAACGGAAAAAGATTTGCAACTAGATGGCTTGCGTCGTCCTTCCCTTTATAGAAGATCTGTATGTATGTACACTTTAAAGTTGGTTCAGATAGCAATAACCATTGAACAACAGAATAGCAAGAGGCCATGAACAGAGGGACGGAAAATAACCTTCTGCTCTACAGCCACTACCGGCAACTGCAAAATGCCGAACTGATCATGCATTGCTGCTGAGTTCAGGTAGCACGCTTATGTCAGTTTGCATAGGCTCCCTGCACACACCACTCATTTTACTGTGCTTTATTTTATTTGAGAAATTATGTCACCAGTAAATTTAGTGGCGAATGTGGCATCTTTGTTAGACTAATTTCTATACAGGGTGGTCCACAAAAAAGTGACGACCCAACATTTTCTAAGTCTAACTTTTCTAGTTAGCACCCCTCAGAACCAGGATAGGACAAAAATCAAATCTAATGAAATGGGAAAATGTCTGTTCTCTCCTGGTTCTGATGGTTGCTAACTAGAAAAGTTGGCCTTAGAAAATCTTGAGTCGTCACTTTTTTGTGGACCACCCTGTAATCATCGCGAGAAATATTTATGAGCACCAAGAGCATTAAAACCAAAAAGCCTCGAAATGTCTTCTGTTGCTGTCTTGCCATTCTCTTAGAAAGTCTGTAGCGACCGACTGCCTGAGGGTTGGTTGCCACAGCGAGCAATGTCAGTCGATATCGTTCAGCGATTACCGGCATTCAATAAATCACCGATGTTGTTGCAGTCTGTTAAACAGAAACCCTATTAAATGGGTAACGAAAGTAAAAACACATAGTAGCAAGGGGTCGAAATAATCAGGAGCAAAGTGCAATCTGCACTCCAGAACACCAATTTGCACCTCAAACTCACACGCTGGAGTGCAATATTTGCACTCCGTAGCTCAACACGTGTACAGTTACTGTAAAATACTGTTGATGGATGAGCAATGCTTGACAAATTGCAAAAATGTTGCGCACATATTAAAAATAATTCTCTTATTCCCTGTCAGCACAGCAGAAGTTGAACGGGGATTTTCATGTGCCAAAAGAATTATGGGAGACTGGTGCTGCAAGTTGAGTACTGCATGGCTGAACTACTTCGAATCAGCTTGAGTGAAAACAAATACAGCTGAATATGATGCTGAACCAGCAATAACTAGGTGGGCAAATGCTGGGAAAAAAAATTCTCCTAACCAAAGTTGCTCCTTATGGTCAGCAACTTCCAAAAGCTGCATCTACGCAAGTTGAAGACGCTGATAGCAACAATAGGACTGAAAGTAGCAGTGGCGAAGAGTCTTTCTGTGAAACTGGCAGTGTTATGTTATTGTCTGGAGACAATAGCTACTAGACCTCAATTAGTAGGCTAATTTACATGATTAAAGGTTAGGCTATAAGGTTTTAACATCTGGTTTAGTGTGAATTGGATTTTTTTTCTGGGGGGGGGGGGGGGAGTAGGTAAATATATTGCACTCCAAGTTGGTGTTTTGCACTCCAGACTTAGTTTTAGAGTGCAAATTTTGCACCTGGTCCAACATTTTAAAATTCGACCACTGTAGTAGACCTATAGGATACAATCCTATTGCAGCGTTTGTATTGAGATTTGGCACTAACACAGTACATATCATAAGGAACAAGAAGTAAGAATAACGAGAAAATTTAGTAGCTTATGCCGCTTTACACAAACATTGTCTCTAAACCTGTTTACAGCATTAAACCTTAGAGTCTAATTAACTGCAACATACTAAGACTTCTACCACAACCTACTGGAATGTTTGTACATTTCCGCATTTTTCTAAGTACAGGGAATGTGACTTCCAGACTTATAATTTTACTGATGGGTAAGGAGATCTTTTCTAAGTACGGGGAAGGAACTTCTGGACTTATCACTTTACTGATGGGGAATGGGATCTATTTTAAAGATGGGGAAGGGGACTTCCAAACTTATCACTTTACTGCAAGCATGCAACATACTTCAAGAAGCATGCCTAATTTAGCAGGTAAGTTTTTCTAAATTTGCAGGTATAAATACTATAACAAATTTAGTAGCCTTCCCTTACCACTCTGGCAGTTCGCTCTTGTGATTCACACTTTCTGCAAAACCAGGGACCAGTAGGCACAGTAACTATTCCGTAACAAGCTGTAAAAGAAGAAGGAATGAATAAGTAAATGCAAATGGAAACTTTTACATCAGTGGATTAATTTATACTTATCACGACACTATAGCCTACATTAACTTGAAAACGTCACATCGTTTATTTTGAAATTTCATATTGACGTTCATGTCGGACAGACGAGAAAAAGTGTTCACACAAAAATAAAACAACAAATAGCGGACACTAGGGAAAAAATCAAAACGAATGACATTGCAGTCCACCAAAAGGAGACCCTGCACAAAATAATCTAGGAAGGTACTAAAACTCTCCTAAGGTCAAACTCAAGGGATGACGTGCATCTAAGAAGCCTGGAATCCCCGGCTATTCAACACCACAGCTGACAAGGCTGTGCTGATAAATATTCAGGGACCCTCCTATCTTGGGATAAAATTCCTAATGATAAGAATTAAATTGCCTACTATGTGAGACATGAAGCAGAGGGGAGGGGGGGCCCTACGGCCACACATCCAATTCAATGAGAATGGGCATTATAAGAAAAGGAGGCTACGGCTACACTTCAAATTCGTTAAGCCCCACCAACCCCAGAAAGCAAATGACTGTCGAAAATTTGCATATGGGAAGAAAAGGGTTACTGGTAGTATAGATTGCTTCATTGTTTTTAAATGAAAGGTATCCAATCCATGGTGAGGTACAAATTGTGTTATACGATTGGCCGAAAGGCCTCACATTGCGATGTCAATCGGATTATTACACCAGAATTAACACAACAACGGGAAATTCAAACCAACTTCCCGTTTCTCCAAGTCAAAAGGCGTTCAATGCTCAAAGTGCCTGAGGAAGGTAGGAGATCTTTCAAGAAGATAAAAGACCCACTGAAAATTCGCACAGCTTGATTTGTGACGATCAACGGACAATTTTGGTAAATAGCATACTATGTTCATTTAAATTGTGCTATTTCAAAAGTTCCTCCAATAGTTCGTTGAATTGCTAATATTTTCGACATACAATACACTATAGATGGAAAATTTAGTGCCCGACGACGTTTGTCATCATAAGGCTCACTATGTGCTACCATTTTCGGTATTTACAGTACATATGTTTAAGAATGTCACATCGCTTACTATTGAAAAGTTGAGTCCATGTTTAAGTCTTGTACGCTTAGATTTCAAAGGAAAAGATATTATTCATCCCAACATTCTTGAAAATTTTCGACAGTCCAGTGGATTTCTGGAATTGGAGAAGCCCAGAACAACTGTCTTCGTCAGGCTACCACAGGAACGAAGACAGTCGTTCTGAGTACCTCCAACTCCAGAAAAACCAGACTGTCAAAAATTTGTAAGGATATTAGGACGAATAATATCTTTTCCTTTCAAATCTCAGTGTACAAGACGTAACCATATTCACATCTACTTGCCAGTGGGTGTTTTTTTTAAATTCAAACAACCTTCCCGTCCACTTCATGCCCTGGAACATAATCAGAAGTCCAGCATCCCCCTTTCAGAAGATCCTGGCTCCATCTAAGGAACTCTTGTAGGCAACTTTCAACGTTAGAAAAGAATCGCTGCACATCAAACTTAAGCCGTTAACAGGATCCAACACTCAACTTTCTGAGATGGAAGTTAGGAGTGCAGCCTACTTCAGGAAACGGTTAGGCTAGTTATCTTGTCATTTACTACTCGACTAGCAGTCTACGATAAACTTACATCATTATTCAGGAAGAAGCAACTGAACACAAATTAAACCAGCAGATTAAATTAAATTTTGATTTGCCTAGTCTACAGTCGTTTCAGACGTACCTTTTTATGGCCCATACAGTAAATCAGCGCCACAATGGATTTTGTTTAAGAGCTAGGCTTTTCATTACACACGTAACGCAACAATTACGCCGACTAGATGGTTGAAACGATTTTACTTTTTGAGACAGACAAGTTAGCGTATCAGCGTTATCAGACAAGCACTGCTAAAAACACTACTAACACTCTTTATCAAAGTCAACAAGCTTAAATTAACGTTAATATTTTCCTTATGATAAGGCATTATTTATACAAGCGTCATTTATCAATCTTTTTGTTGTGAAAAGTTCAATAACATGTTAACCATAAAACTGAGCATGACTACAATGTTCCACCACAGCATGTTTGTTTCAGAGCTAGGCTACGTCAATTTTCGGTTGGTATAATTTTATTTTTTGTCTACTGCCAAACCTACGTACGCCATACGGCGTGAACGGTGGACCGACCTGTACCATACAGGGTGGTCCAAAAAAAAAAAAAAAAAAAATCTGAAATTTTTCTAAATTAAAAAACAAAAAACAGTGCGAATTCTGTGTGACAACTTTTCTAGATCCATAATCCAATTCTGATTCCAAAAAAGTGCATCCTATTTTTCAAAATTTTTGAAAAACAACTTGGCAAAAAATTTCAACTTTCATTTGGTAGCCTATATTCAAGATGCACTATCTATCTATATATATATATAATTACACAAGATGCGGAAAGCAGTCATCGGCAGTGCAGCAGCAATCTGCATCCGCAGCAGCTGCATACGATGCCATCTCCGCCATCTACCGACGGAATGGCAAATTATACGAGTAGCAGCCAAGGCCCGCTGAGATAGTAGCTGCGTACGAAACTCAACGGCCAGCAGCGCTAACATATGATGCATCTACCGACCGAACGGCAAATTAAATGAGGGGGGGAGGGAGCGAGACGACGTGGAATGAGCGAGCAAAGCGAGCGACTCCGCTAGTATATATATAATAGGCTTAGGTTGAGCAAGCAAATTCATCATTGTCATCATGCACTACAATGAAAGAGGGCGAGCGACCGACAATGTCAAACAAGCGGGTGTGGCGTGTAACAATCAGTTAACAATCGAAATACATATATATATATATATATATAATTACACAAGATCCGCAACGCAGTCATCTGCATCTGCAGCGCAGCAGCAGCAAGCAGGACATACGATGCCATCTCCGCCATCTACCGATGGAACAGCAAATTATAAGAGTAGCAGCCAAGGCCCGCTGAGATAGTAGCTGCGCCAGCAGCGCGAACATACAATGCCATCTACCGACCAAACGGCAAATAAATGAGGGGGGAAGGGGGGGGGGTGATGACGTGGAATGAGCGAGCAGAGCGAGCGACTCCGCTAGTATTGCTTGATAATGCTAGCTCTTTTAGCCGACTTGAAGAGTTTCAAAGTTAGTTGAATATCACTGCATGCACGACCGTTGTTGGGTTTATTGCGCCTGGTATCAGAACGGAGAAACGGGCAATAAACGGGGAAGCAGGGATAGGGATATTCAGACCACACAATAAGGGAATCCAGGGCTGGGGGAGGGGGGGAGTGCGGGAATGGGGTTACCGGGGGAATGGGGGAAATCTGCCCATAGGGGGTCCGGAGGAGGAGGCAAGCGGCAGTCGGCGCCCTTTTTACTCCATACTGCCCACTACAGTATTAAGCTCAGGTATGCGGGAACTGGCTAGACCGGTATGTTACGCTGGGGGTACAGCTAGTAGTAAATAAATAGACCTAGGGTTGTTCGTTTTGGCTATGAAAAGTGGAATGTTTTTTCTAAGTTCATTCCCAAAACTTTGCCAAATTGTTTACGACATACATTCTGGAAAAATAAGCAAAATCGAAAACTTGGCTGTGGGGAAATTTTGATCCAGAAAAAATTAAGCATCCCTGGCCTACTGTAAAGAAAAAAAACGATAGTAAAATCGTGGATTGACGAGTTTACATCCCACGATCGAAGACAGGAAGGCTAGTCAAGTCCAAACACAAGCCAAATCTTTTTTTCTTTCAGACGTTCATGATTTTAACTACCACAAATTGCCTAGTAACATCCCTTAAAATAATCCCCCGCACTTCTGTTCTCCTGGGTCCGAAATTTGTCATATAACCTCCCACCACTTATTTACCACCACAGTTTATTAACATCCCTGGCAAAGCTATGGCCCACCCCCCCAAAATGCTGTAGGAATAACGTAGTTACACACTGTTATTTCGCGATTTCTGACCTTAAGCATTTATCGTAATTTTTCTGCTGGAAATTGACTAAACGCATCATACGTTCAAGAAAATCAATGTATAATCCCCTTAAATCTTGGTTTTTCTACACCAAAGTTAACTAAAAGCTTCATACGTAAAGCAAGCTAAATAAACAATAACAAATAAAGTAAATTCCGAAACAAATGAGAATACGGCATTGCAAGTGCTAAACCGACCCCCAGATCACGTACGTAAATGATTGTATAAACGCCAAATTTTCCTTGATGGAGTTAGGCCTACACAGCCTCCCTGGACAGAAGTAGACCAAGATTTGAATTATTCGTACCATTGTTATGACCCACACCCTTATTTTATTGAATTAATTATAACAGCCCATGAGCGTTGATTTACAGTACGTACAAAAGTTACAAGTTAAAACTATACAACTGCCAGTGTCTTAATATTTAAGTAGTACACATTTTCGTCCTCGTAGTGTTTCGCCTGAGCGCACATTGACAGCTCAGGAGTGGAAATTACGCCACTGTGCCCACTTATTTCGAGCCCTAAGCGTAAATTTATTGGCCTTCTCGCTGGAGACTTAAGACTCAAATCGCAGTTTCTGAAGTAATTTGCAGCATCAGACTTCACTTGCTTCAAATGTGCGCATTTGCCTTGTACGGCCGGAGAACATGCGTTGTTTTCAGACCCGCTACCTTCCAGGACCTTGAAATAATCTACCACGGCCTTATCAAGACCGCACAATTCCTTCCAGGACTTCCAACAAACACCATGGATTCAGGGACGCCGTAATCATAACTCTTATGCATCGTCACCTGCTGCGACAAGTTTCTCTCTGGAGGATGCTCCATCGTTCATACAACGAATTGGTTGTGGCCCGCAATGGTGGCCTTGATCGCTGGGATACACCGCTTGCCATGGTCGTCAACAATGGATGCGTAGAGCTTGGTAGATGGAGCGAAGTGGCCACTCCGCCAACTTGCCATGGACCACGTTCAGGGTGTCGCAGCCCTTCAGCACTTTGACAAAATGTAGGCATTCTCTTTCCCTATTCCCATTCACCCCTGTCGTTGTCTGTTTTGCACCTAGTCGTACAGTTGATCAGAAATAAATAAAAACTCGGCTCAACTCGATAAGTTCTTACTTACTAATCACTACACAATTTTAGTTACATTTCAATTTTCCAGTAAAGCCATCTTGCTATAAAGACTTACTGCTTTCTCCTCCTGCCATGTAACCCAGTTTTGTCAAAGTCAAGCAAACTATGCTTACAGTCGATGTCGAGTTTGGTAACCTACAACATTACGATGTAGAACTTAAATTATAGGATTACGCTTACAGGGGTGCTGCCGGGAGTACCAGCTTTTTTCACATTTTTTCATATTCCCACTTTTTATTTTTTTCACATTTTTCGCATACCTGCTTTTCATTTTTTTTTCACAATTTTCACATACCTGCTTTTTATTTTTCACTTTTTTCACGTACCCACTTACATTTTCGTATCACTACTTCTTCGTTTTCATGTATCACCAGTTTCACATTTGTTTAATACTAAATTTTTTTTATTTTTTAATAACCATTGTAGTTTCTCTGTAATTTCACTCAAGAGAGTGAAAGCGACTTCAAAGCGACTCCGCCCGTAAACCAACCAATTTTCTTTTGTGTATTCTAACCACAGGCATGCATACGTAATTCTGTGTCCAACATTGGGGCGGAAAATTTGATCGTTTTTACTTCGTTTGCACGTTTTGTCTTTTTTTCGCACCAACACTCGTATTTTTCACATATTTTCACATATTATTTTACCACTGGCAAATTTTCACATTTTTCCACACCGGCAGCATCCTTGCGCTTACTCAAATGTAAGCTTAGTCAATGCGTTGATTAAAATAATCAGGGGATCTTATCAGATGGACAGGATTAGCTCCAGGCCGAGCATTTAAAGCCCTGTAATTTGGCATAAAATGTAAAAGGGAGAAGGGAATCTATTCAGCACTTTTTAACCATTAGCACTAATCAACCTAGAAAATAACGCACTGTAATAAGGATGAGGCCATTTATCACAGAGAGAGAAAGAAGTAGCAAATAGTTTTGTCGTAAGAATATGGCACCCATCCACCCAAGTTAACAATTATAGCGTGAAGGGGAGAGTCACTTCGTCTGTACGTCTTATTATTCAATACTAAATTTGATGGTAGAATGCACAACCTCGTGCATCATCGTAAATCAAGTTTCTAACACTGTAACAGGAATTATGTTGCGGCAGTAACTTACCTTTAGAGTCTGCACAATAAGTCTGCGTACAATTTACAGCTCATTTTATTAATTACTGACACTATACTGCCTGATGCTAAAGAAACATGCAGCTCTGCATAAACACGTCAACTAAATAAAAACTGCTTGAACGGATTCGAACTTCTGCAAACTTTCAGTAGTCCCATTAACTCTACTAAAATTTGTTAAAGTGGCAAGAATTATTCGTGAAGTTACAAATACTTAACATTGACATCTGGTTTTAATCTATCTGATATCTACGTATCCGCATGAATGTAAGGAACAAATCTGATTGAAGAAGCCACTATACCAATCAATGGAACATTCTGACCAGTCACATTTCATAGGTACGAAGTTCCACACTTCTTGCTAACCTGCGCACTCTCGAATGACTTTTCAGCAATTTTGTCGTTGCTCAAAAAATATCCTAGCAGTTCTGCCAAATGTCAACATCCTGTCAAATGTTGTTGTGTTCAGGAAGTTTATTTCTAGACTAGCCAAATGCAAACCTTCACACAGGGATTAGCTAAAACATTTTTTTCAAATGTTCCCAGACCTTCCTGAAGCATTGAATTTGCTGCACTCAAGACTTTTTCAGCCACTTTCTGCCTAGTTTAATAAATGTACATCCAAAGCTATTTCCATTGTCTTTTGGAGTTTTGCTTTACAGCATTTAACATTAACCGAGCCAGTTTCACTTTTCATCCTGTGACTACCTACCTGAAATAAAATTTTGTCTGGGTTATCAACCAAACCAAACACACTTGATATAAGCCTACTGTACAGTATATTCGATGCGAGAACAAAAAAAATGGGGGATATTAACTGTCATTTTTACAGTGGCTTTTTGAAAATGTTTTTTATCAAAACAATGCCACAGTACACTGAGCAGGCCAATTCTGCGATCAAAAGCATCATTTTAAACAAGTTGTTAAGGTTGTACCCAATGTTCGAATGGGTCTTGTGCTTTAATCCTAACAGCTTCAAGTGCACTCTGCATGGTTCGAATTTCATGGGAGTAATGATACATTTATCTCCCGTAAACTGCAAAATAGCACCAAGCTTATATGTTGTATGTACGCTAAAGTTTGCTCTCACTAAAACACAAAGTGAGCTTCGGAAAATAAAATAATCTTCCTTTAGCCTCAAGCAACTTGTCAAAGGGCACGTTTTCCTTCTATAAAATACTAATTCAATGAGATTTAATGAAGTAACTAGCAATCAACAACAGAAGCAAATGGCAAGCAAGTAATTTATTTCAGAGTGTCGTTTTGGTGTTGCCTTTGGGTCAAAGCAGGATGAATATTGAACACACTGCCACCACCACTTTACTATCATGTAACATTACAACTGCAGAAGCAGAACTTTCTGCAACTGTCAGCAACACCAACTGTCGGAAAAAAAAATTGTCAGCAGCTAACCTGTTTTTGTCATGTGGTTACCCACATGTATATTGGTTTTCATTGCATAACTTTTCAGTGCTTTACCCTATTGATCTAGCTACTTCACCAATAGAAAAGTCTCGTCGAGACGATTAAAATGGTGTGTAAGGTCAAAATCACAAAATACCGGCAACCGGCGTCTACAGTGGTCTGAAAACGACATAACTAGGGAAAAACACACACTACCACCACGTAGAACTTTGTGGTGTTTCTGCGTGGTGGTCGAGTGTGTGTTTTCCCTAGTTAAGGTCAAAATCGGTCAAAAATTGACAAAAAGGCAGAAATCAGTCAAACTACGGTGGCCTTCAACTGTCCGCGATGAATTTCGCGCAGATTCTGCTACTGGGATTACAACTATCTGCTTAACTTCATGTGCTCGCTGTCAAGCAGCAGTGACAATAAAAATTACAGTTTCAGAAGTATTTGATTACAACAATTACTAGAAATAAAGATTTGCTCAGGGGTCCAACTGTGAAATCGATAACACCCATCAATATTACAGGGCAAAACACAAAGTGTACAAATTACAGGAATAAAATATATACTTTTACTCAGATTCACAATCAAGACGCAACACCAAAAGTTTCATGTAAAATTCAATTACAGGCGAGTGGCCGATATCTGCCACCTTCTTCAGGCAAAGCCTCGGAAACTCGCTAGAAACTGTACAAACGTTCACAAATTTGAATTCAGAGTACGATCTCAGTGGACTTGCTCAAGTTCTTGCTTATGGGCTCTTGCTTGAGCAGCTCAGTCTTGATGGTGCTGCCCTATTTCCGTGATCAACCTTCACGAATGTGAATTGTGTGGAACTCGCCTTTGGCCAGAAGACATTAAAATCCACTCGCCATGTAAAAACAATTTTAGCAGCTGTCCTGCTACTTATGCTTAAGTATTATTTGTATTAATATAACTCTCCAATCAGCTAAAGTGGCTAGCGACAGTATTCCATACTTGGTTGGAGAGCCCTTACAATATTCTGCACGCAACGTCGCAAGCCGCTTGTTTCTAGCTAATACCGTTCACGAGATATGACAATTTAAACATCAGGGCTTTGTTAATCAGTCGCCATTTGGCAAGTAGCTCTAAAATCCAAGTCGCTAACTGCTGAATTTTCCTCGCCATTTGGCGAGTGGCGATCAACGTTGGTGAAGGTTGCCCGTGATGTAATAAGGAAAGGCCTCCGCTTCGATTTGGTGTACTAGATAAGGTGTAAGGTGTAGTGAAGTGCATGATTTTATAGTGATTTCATATGGAATAATGTTTGCGTGCCATGCCATGCTATGCCATGCCACGCCCGCGGATTTCACACGGAATAATGTTTGTGCGCCGTACCGTCCCATGACGAGCGCAAGCGAACCACGACGGCCGCTACGCAACAACCGGCCAGCTCGGCACACTTTAATGATTCCGTCTGAAATCCGAACGCGCGCAGTACCACGCTGCTGGAAATGCTAACAAAGCTTCATTGAAGTTAAAAATTTCCCATCACCAGTTGTTGTCAAAACAAGGAAGCCGACAACGGCCGCTAGTAATTAAACCGTCTGAAATCAAGTCGCGCTGGCCCTCTAGAATCTGATACAGAGGGCTCAGCCAGCCCCCAACCCAAGACGAATTATTCCATGTGAAATCACTACCGTAAATCGTGTATTAAAAGCCCAGTTGAAGCTAAAGCCCACCCCCTAAAATGCTGTAAAGTCAAAATCATGAAATAGTAGAGTTAAAGCCCACCCCTCAAAATTGTCGTTTTTCTACGAAAAATTACCTAAAAGTTATATGATGTGAATAAAAATAGTACTTCTTGCTGTGTTTACTGGCCTCTTCTTCCTCCCTGGTGTAATAGTGGACTCTACGTTTAGCTCCTAGCACCTGAACAAGGCCTGGGCATCTCTCACCTAAGCCTCCTCCCTTCTTCACAGCAATTAAAAGGATGTAAAAATTGGTCTTCAGAGATCATTCAAAAGCTTCAAATTTTCTGTAATAGATGTCCAGAAAGGTTAGAAAATTGATAATGGTTGATTTAAAGCCCACCCCCTATTTTTGCCAAATTAACTGCATAAGCCCATGGGCGTTTAATCCACGATTTACGGTATTAGCCCATAATCGCCTAGATACGAACATACGCCTTCAACGCATAACAGCAAAAAACTAAATCCCAGCGCGAGCTTTGTGAGGGGTCCCCGGGGACCCCGAGCAAAGCGGGCAGTCACAGCCCAGTGGTCAGCGTCGTCGGCCCCAAACCAAGAGAATGCCGGTTCGAATCCGAGAACCGACCCAGGTTCCATATGGATTCTAAAAAAAAAGGGTCCGAATGTTTTTTTCAGGCGGTTATGGGTTATTGGATGCAATTGCTCAACCCTCAGCTATTGACCCATAACCGCCTAGATACGAACGTAAGCCTTCAACGCATAACAGCGAAAAACTAAGTCCCAGCGCAAGCTTTGTGAGGGGTCCCCGGTAGTGTTGCACGGTAAATCGGTACTCACGGTATTAACGGTAAAAAAAAATTACGGTATCAGTATTGTTCCTTTTTTGAGCACCACGGTATTACCGTGAGGCTGACGACCATTCACGAACCAGCTTTTTTACTCCTTTTTGATGGCAGCAATTCTTTAAACTAAATTCGCACAAATAGACGCCAGGTGTGAAATTTGCACAAGGGAGTGAAATCTGATCACCCCGATAGGCAGATGAAGTGCCCACATTACGGAAGAGGGGGGGGGGGGGAGCAGCTCTTCAGAAACAAGTGTGTCCACTGTCCGAGCGTGTTTGTGTTGTCGATGTCATGATAGCGTCCAATCAAGAAGAAAACGAAGTCCCGCTCTTAGTAAAAAAATTAAACGCAAAGAGCCATATTTGATTCTTTTGTGCTCAAGTGGATAATAACGCAAAATTATTTCCTAAATTACCGGTGAATTTCATTTGTGACAGACGTGACATCGGACAGTTTCATTTTATTAATTACGCCAGTAAAACTTAATTGAATTAAACCAAAATATTCCTGCAAGCACAGTTGCATATAAGCAATGTTTCAGCCAACTAACAATTTTCAAATTCATTTTTAACATGCTTAAAAAAATTAAAAACCTTGCGTGACAGACGTGACGCCAAATGGACATATTTCCTAACAGGTAGTTAAACTGTTAGCAATTTCTCTGATTCTAATGAAAGCTGGTGTTTATAAAAAAATTTTAGATATTAAGAAAGGTTCTCCCTGTCACCTAACCAGAAATAAAGTGTTTTTTTAATTATGTTACCTTAATTTACAAAATATTTTGGTATGTGACAGACGTGACGGGAAAACGTGACAGACACGACGTGTGTGCTTACAAAACAAACTAAATGGCTTTTTAATCAAATAAAAATTGTTATCAAGTTATAGAAGTCTTGATATGTCCTAAAATGGTTTAGCAGATATGTTAGAATGAGTTTAGAGTATAAAATAGTTTATATTGTATTTTAAGATAGCCTGTAGGCAAATAGTCACAAACCTAACATAGGGTAGGAGCTTGCCTAATGCATGTTACTGAGGTGGTCTTATGACTACACACTACACTACATTCTATTCACATTTGACTCTTATAGACCTATTATGTATGCCGATAGGCCTACCACATCCACAAAGGTACTGGCCAGTTTGTTTGCTTCGCTCGCTCTATTGGCATTGTCTTGCTTTGTTGAAAACATTTTTAGAGTAGGCCTACTGAGCAGAGACTCTAAACATGCGCGTGTTTTTAGCAAGATGTTTCATCATGTTGGATTTTTAAATGTGAATATAAACTGGTTAACTGTAGGGATGGGTCGGTTTCATTTTTTTCGACTTCGGTTCCGGTTTCGGTTTTCACGCCCACAAATCCGCGGTTTCGGTATCGGTTTTTGCCACCATCCACCCAAACCAGCTATTTCTAGTTTGTTTTCTTGTAACATTAGTATTACTAGCTTCTAACTCACTCCTGCTTTCACTTTCAGCAGCGTCATAGACCATGGGGCATCATTTTCCTCTACTATTTTCTTTTTAATGACTGTCATTTATACGTACAAAATGATAATTATTAAAAAAAAATTAGAAAAACGGATCAATTTTTGATTTTTCGAACGCCGTATGAAAAACCGACACAAAATCCGAATCGGTTTCGGTTTTCAGTAAAAACCAAAAATTCGGTTTCGGTTTCGGTTACCGACCCAACCTTAGTTAACCGTAGCATTCTTGTAGTTTTGTGACAAGACCGCTTTTAAAAGACCATTTTAGTCGACATTGAGGTAGTGATCACTGAACTACTGTAGTTCAAGGTATGCCTCGTTCTTCCAACTCTGTAGTGTTAAAAGAGAGACTATGTCCGTACTTTTCGGGTTACACATAGGCCTGCTATGAATCAGTTACTGTTCCCACCAACTGCTGTCTGGAAGAGCTTTCTCAACATTGCGTAATGGGTAGTGATTTTCTAGCTGTCTCTGCAAACTAAGTTAAAGTACTCTTGCATCTCTAGATTTGCTACTTACTTTCATGAATGTGCTGCTAACTTTTCACGCCAGCTCTTTCCAGGCTACACTATCACACAGTAGAATGCCAATCAACGGGAACGCTACAGGTTTTATAGTTTAATGATGGCTATGTCATTTAAATCTGTTCGAATTACTTTAAGAACCTAGCTTTTAACCTCACCAAAGTTACTGATTTGTAGGATAAATAAAAATTGTCCATTGGCCAACTATAAGCAGCTTGTAGCACATCCCTAGAAGTGTGACAGACGTGACGTGACAGACAAATCGTGACAGACGTGACACATGTAAATTCATTACTAGTTAAAGAGTTATGGGTGAAATTTCAAACTTCTAACATTTAATGACAACCACTAGTAGGTAGAAAGAGAAAATAAAGATGCATAATTTTTAACCAAATTTTCGAGCTGCTAGGTAAACTTTTCCATGTTTTTCGTGACAGACGTGACACGTATATCAGTGTACCGGTTACATAAAACTGTGAGGCCATTAATAATTGGAACTCATTCCATTATTTTATTTTTAGCACTCTTAACTTAAGTCTTATCAAAAAATGTGATTTAGGCTTATTTAAGTTCATTAGACTGCATCCCATTATTAGTTAAACCTTTACTCAAAATTCCTACGTTTCGCCTTTGTTGGAAACGGCTCCTTTAATATGCAAATTAGGGGCCTTATTGTTGCATAAACTGTTGAACTCAAATATTTTTGTAACCTGCAGACTTTGCTGTAAATAACCACCAAACCATGTTAAGATAGGTTGAAAAATGAAAATGGTCTCCAAGGGTGACCTTAGCGTGAAATTCACCTACCGTGATATTACCGTAGACCGCCGTTTTCAGAACCGTACCGTACTGCAAAAATTTAATACAGTGCAACACTAGTCCCCGGGGACCCCGAGCAAAGCGGGCAGTCACAGCCCAGTGGACAGCGTCGTCGGCCCCAACCCAAGAGAATGCCGGTTCGAATCCGAGAACCGACTCAGGTACGATATGGACTTTAAAAAAAAGGGTCCGAACGTTTTTTCAGGCAGTTATGGGTTAGGATAGGAAGGTTCCTGTTCATTCAACAGAGGGACTTTATTCTCGCGGCAGAGTGAAATCGACAGGGACTCACGTGATTTTTGTTACAGGAGTTTGAAAGCAGCAACACTCGGGTGTTTTTCCAGCCAATGGTGTGCTCGGGGTTTTTACTTTGTGTGCTGCGATGGCACTCTTTTTAATTTCTTCTGTGGCTTGCTTGCAGAAGTTCGGAGACTCATTTGCTAACTCTGCATTTGGTTTCTCCAACATACCCCCTGGGTAGTCTATGTGTGGGACCCAGAAGACAGCTGACTTGGTGTTGGGTAGTCGCACAGAGTCACTTGTAAACTTGGTTACTGGAGGTTGGGTCTCGGTGAGGGGAGTGTCCAATGAGGACCCAGGGGTACCGTTGAACTTGTTTTCGAGTTCCAGCAATGTTTGGAAGAGGCCAGTGTGGTCACTGCTGCAACTGCCTTCGTGGCCGGTAATGGGACTCTCCCGGAAGGCGAATCCGTGGGTGTCGGTTGGTCACTCGCCAGATGCTGTAACAGTCAAAAATACCTCTTTCTCAGCTTGCCCTTCAAATCCGGTGGATTGAAGAACCAGCACTCAATGCTGAGTAGGTTGAGGGCTGTACAGACTAGATCTCCACATTTTGGTACCATTGTAACCACTTCATGGGGCCGGTCATCTTTGGGTGGTTTTTGCTTCAGCCCGAAGTGATCTTTTACTTTAAAAGATTTTCTCAAAGGCATCGTTCACATCCAACCCTCTCCAATGTCAGTTGCCACTCGCCATTTGGCGAATGGAAATCTTTAGTTGGCGACCTGAAATTTAGCCATACTCGCCAAAATGGCGACTAGTAATAGAGAATGACACTCAAAGAGTGATATCTTGGGAACCGTACAAGTTAGAGACGAATGGTTTGCGGCGTTATGCTCAGATTTCATATGCTACGTAACTGCTTTATCTTCATTAATTCTGGGGTTAAAGTGAATTCTACAATTTCGTAAATACATGAATTAGAAAAACCATGCATTGTGCAAGATGTCATTGGTATGGGGCGACTAGAAATTTTGAAATGGCGAGTGCTTTGTAAGGTCTACTGGCCAAGTGGCGACTGCTATTGGCTTCACATTCGAGAGGGTTGTTCACATCCTTAGCAGGACATCCCAGCTTTAAAAAAATTCGTTTTTGCTGTTTCGAAGTGCTTCTTCTAAGAGATCTCACCATCAAACAGTACCGAATGTGGTGTATCTCACCTCTTAGAAGAGCCAGGAATTGAGACTGGGTAATTAAAAACGGATGCAAACCTATTTACGTTGCCTTCTGGACTCATATGTCAGACTGCCTGAGAGGGGAATCGAACCCACAACCTTTGAGACTTTAGGTGTTCTGAGGTTTAAGGGGATGCCTGTTTCAGTCTGAACGAGCTTTTCGTACGATACCACAGGTACCACCAGGCTATCAAGGAACGCCAGTTTCTTCTCTTCTTCTACCTCGGTCGAGAAGAAAAGGTCGTGCGTCACTAAGTCAGGGTGCATTCAACAGCATCCTTCTCGTCCCTCCGAAGGGCGGCAAAGGTATCGTCGACAAATCACTCCCACACTTTGATGGATGGATGTGTGGTGAGAATGTGTGCTTCTAGAAATTGAAGGACAATTTCTGCAATGATAGGGGTTATCCCATTGGGGTGCCAGCAATCTGATAGTAGGTTTCCTTTGGAAGACGATAATACTTATCAACAATGCTTTGAGAAGTATCCTAACAAAAAGATGACCCCGTCAGGCTTTCACTCTCTTGGCGGCTTCATCAAATTTCGCCAGAATAAGTCGCTGCGTCAAACTGGGAATTAACACCACGACGTAAGGTACTCGGCATTGAGTGCTGGTTCTGGAATCTACAAGCTGAGAAACAGGTACTGTATTTCCATCAGGGGAGAGGAGGGGAGGAAAGGAGGAAGAAAGAGGAGGGGGAGAGGCAGTTAGGAGAAGAGGACGAAGACACGGCAAGCAGAGTTGGGTTTTTGCAGTGGCAAAAACATGGGTTTTACCAATTTTTTTCCGTTTATTTCCGGCTAAAACTGGCTAAATCTAGCCAGCTGCTACATAAGCTTATTTTCACAGTAAAAGATATTCTTCTCACAATATCTATTCAAATTTTCGACAGTCAATTGTAGCTTTGGACGGTAGGCCTACCAGATATATTTCAGCAGGTGCCGGAGCCAGGCTTAATACCCCGGTACTCGGTTTTCTCCGGTACTTATGAATGAGGCGGTATCTGGTATTAAGGTGCAGTGGTGCCAACACCCAATTTTTAAAAAAAGACAACCTAGTCAAAGAACTTCACAAAGCTACGCTAACTGATATTTTTGCATAAGCCCCCCCCCCCACACCCCCACCCCCACCCCGGACCATTTTCCTACACAATTTTACGCTACAGTAGTATAAAGCTTGTTCTAAGTGAACTGAAGATATTCCTTTTCTTCAGGGGTAAAAGCCAACTGTGTAGTTTCACTAAGGCTGTAGCTGTACCGAACCAAACGTGACCGAACAGAAGGTGTTTGGTTCGGTGTTCGGTCTTTCAAATGCAAAACACCAAACCGAACATGTATTCACTTCTAATCGACGGATTTTGATGTTTGTATATACCATTTTGAAGGTGTTTTCGCCAGATTTCTGTTGGTCCAAAACTCAAGTTCCTAGCTCTAATGGTTTAGAAGGAAAATGTAAAAGTAGTGGAGATATTTTTTTTATGTTTACACAGAGTTTCAACATCTATGGACATGCAAGTCTATGTGAAAATACCTACTTTTGTTAAGAAACTTGTGCTTTGATGAAGCTTTGCGAACGGAGTTATTTTGCATTTTAGTTTAAGATAGATTGGTTTGGTACATTTTTTGTTCGGTTCGGAAGTGTTCGGTGTTCGGCTTATCTAAGGTTTGTTCGATTTGGTTCGGTTCGGCTGAACAATTCTCATTCATTACAGCCTTAGGTTTCACTAACGTTTACAGTAAGTACCCTGTTATTTGTTCTTATTATACCATCACTTGTGTAACATGGAGCTGAAAACTTAAATAGCTTTAGCCCAGTTGCCCAACTGGACTCAAGAGCAACAAAGAGAAGCAATTCACCCCAGTGGTGACTGGTGAAGTGGTTAGTACTTTCAGTTTGTCCTTTCTGGAGTTGTCAGTGCATACTATATGGTGCCAGTTGCAGGGGTACCCATGGAATGGGTTTGAACAGCAACTCCTCGCAGCCTTTTTAGCCTAAAGAATATGGTTTGTTTTTGTTATGCGAGAAATTACTCCTATAAGGGTCTCTAAATTTAAATTTTCTTTGGCTTCATGGGGAACGCTGCTCCAGAAACCTCAACTAGGATCTACAGCAATAAGTAACCCAAAAACAGTGCACAGTTGCAATCCTACTACGTATCCTCCTAATGATGAAGCTGTTCGTAGGGTTAGCAAAGTTCGTAGGGGAACTGAATTTATTTATCGTTTGTGCATGACGCAATTTTTTTTTATCAGAAAATCCAAAATGTCACCTTTTTTTTACACCAATTTGGTTAAGTTTTCACATTTTTTCACACTGTTACTGGAGCGCTCAATTTTTAACATATTTTCACTCGGTGTCATCCATGTTACAGCACCAGTGGAATCCCAAGCAAATACTTGAAAATCTGGCATTTTGCTCTATTCATTATTGCCACTCGGTGTAAAAGGAAAAAAAAGTTTGGTTGTCGTAACACAGTTTTTTACCTTAACTTTTTTTTCACTACTTTTTCTTCAGTTTTTAAGTTTCTGTTTGTTTCGGCACAGCAATGTTACGTTTGCAGCCACAACAGAAGCCTAAAACCAAAATAATGCAACTGCTGAAGAGATTATTTCCATTACTAGAAAATAATCCTAGGAAATAATTCGGGCGGTTTAATTTTTTGACTTCTGTTCGGTTTTGGTTTTATATGTCCACAAAACCGCAGTTTCGGTAGCCTATCACGTTTTGCCACCCTCCCATTCCACCCAATTTTCTAGTTTTTTTTTTTTTTTGCAACAGTAGGTCCTAGTATTACTTTCATCAACGCCATTGACCACGGGCCTGGCTGTAGTACCATTTTCCTTTACTATTTTCTTTTTTCACGACTAGGAGCTTTGCTGTAATTTATGCCAAACGTAGAAAATGATAATTATTAAAAAATTTAACAAAACAAATCAATCTTTGATTTTTCGAACAGCGTATGAAAAACAGACACAAAATCTGTATTGGGGTTTCTGTTTATCCGTAAAAACCAAAAATTAGGTTTCGGTTACCGATCCGTCCCTACCTGGGACGAAGCAGTAAGTTCAGTAGGTTAAGGCATAGGCTAGATTAGACAGTTAACCAGCGAAAAAATGAACCATCTTCTACTTAGGGATACAGATACTAAAATCGGTATCGGTATTTACAGATAGGTATTTTTCGTGCGTCGGTATCGGATCTGTATCGGTGTTTATTTACAGATATTTCGCCGATACGACCATCTTCCGTGCGCACTGGCTATTCTGCCTAGCTTGAGAGAAACCTTTCCTGTATAGCACCGCTCGCATTGTAAGACATCATCTGGACAGCGTCTCGGTGAATTTAACGCATGCGTACTGTCGGTTTTTTGCAATTAGGCCTTTCTGAGTTTTTTATGGTCAGAGGTACGAATGAGTTTGACTTTTTTACCTGTAAATCGTTATCGGTGTATCGGAATCGGATCGGAGTGAGGGGAAAATATCGGTTTCGGATCGGATCGGATCGGTATTTTTCTGTATCGGTCGATCCCTACCTGACTTCTACTTTGAATGTTCGAAATCAATCGATCACAGAATGTAATACTCAAATTCAAAAACACATTCAGTACGGTATTTTGTGAATTTTCATAGGCCTAATATTGTCCAAGTGGCGTTAATTTCGGTTTCTCTTATCTTCTTCAGGCTTCCTTTCTTGTACTTGCTTATGTTTTACATTGCCACGAGCGCTAATGTCTTTGAAAATGCGTGGAAACCGTTGCCCACTGCACTTATCGCGTGTCATCTGCTAAACGCTCGCACAATTTCATTTGCGCGAGAGGTGTGCCGCCAACTCTTTACTAATCAGGAACTTGATGTTAGGGTTTGACGGCCTTTGTAGATTCATGAGAGGTTGTCCGCTCACCAATGTTGAATCGCCAGCGATCCAAGCCCTCTTAGATGTAAATCCCTTTCACATTCCAAAGCAGACGACATCATTTACGCACCTCTCAAAACAGCGAAAACCAGTTTACAATTTTCACAAATTTTCGACAGCTTTGAAAAAATTCTAAAAAATATATCTCCTGCTGTCTTCTTCAGGTGACAAAGAAATAAAAATACTAGTTACATCACACTGTACTGTCCGACGCTGATTTGAACAACGTGCGTGCGTAGCCTCCAAGAAATAAATGTAAATGTAAATGTAAATCCCTTTTACTATTAGACACTAGCAGAGTAGTAGTTTGGTCCCAATCGATTTTGTGCTCAGTAGCCTACTCATTAATAAAGAGTTCCTGATTACTACAGAGTTGGCAGCACACCTCTCACACAAATGGAATCGTGCGAGTGTTGATCAGACAACGCGCGATAAGTACAGTGGGCAACGGTTTCCACGTATTTTCAAAAACACTAGCACTCGTGGCAATGTAAAACAGAAGCAATTACACGAAAGGAAGCATGAAGAAAATAGGAGAGACCGAAAATAACACCACTCGGACTAATAGGCCTATCAAAAATTCACAAAATACCGTACTGAATATATTTTTGTTTTTGGATTTGAGCGTTACATTTGTGATCGAAAGTTAAACAGATATAGCATCCTACTTCTTCCAGTCCTACGCGATAGTTGCGGCTACTAATACCTCTGATAATGCTTTGCTTTTGGGCAGCTTCGAAAGCAAAAGCATTAAGTAGAGGCATTATAGTAGCCACAACTACCGCTAGGGCCACCGCGTACAACTGGAAGAAATAGGATGCGATATCTACTTAACTTTCTGACCTATGCTTACAGTAACCAAACTTAATTTTTTTCTTAGGCCATATGCACCTTTGAATTAATAGGCTAAACTTTCTTTGGCCTAATCAATAAATTTGTATTTTTATTGCATTTTTATTTTAATAGCAAGAAGCCGTACGTAACTACTGGTACCGGCTTTTGTTTACAAAATCGTAAAACTTGTTTCGGTATGGATAAGTCTTAAGCTCGCATTTCGTCATTATTTGTTTGCGATTTTATGAGCATGCCATGATGCCAGACCTCCAGCCAGCACACAGTTGATTAAAATATCCGCCAACCAACAAAAGACTTTTTGTTATTTCTTTTTTTTTTTGCGCCTCACTTTCAAAAAAAAAACCGCTCAGGTCTAGGCGCCTAGGCTACAGAAAAAAAAAAAAATTAACAGAAAAAAAAAACCAATCCTTAGAAACACGAAAAAAAGCGCCCTCTGGTATCATTATTTTCATTTCATGCACATGTTCCGTAGGCGGCATCCGTCGTCGTGAACCGCTTCAAAATAAAAGCGACCAACCCAACCCAGCCCAACAACAATCACCTTTGCAGTGTCCGTGTTTACAGATTTCTCAAACCCCCGCCCACCTCACCTCCAAAAAAAAAAACCCTTAATCCAATAAAATCCCACGCATTTTATTAACCCGCATATTTAGCTCGAATTTTAAAAAACACACACACAAAAAAAAAACCAACCCCTCCGACCGACATTCAACGGCCTACGTGCGCTTCTCCACCAACCCAACCAGCCAACCCGATTGGCGCGCACGCTTCATTCAATTTCATTTTCAATTCGGGAGCCTCCACCAACATCTCACACACAAAAAAAAAAACCTACAGTTTCAAACCCGATAATCGCATCACACACCCACGATCTCCAATGGAGGACGTCGCCGGACGATCGTGGCCTATTTTTACGACCTCGGCCGGCGCCAAACGTAAACAAATGCGGTTTCTTTTCACCTTCAAAGTAGCTATTGCAGCCAGCCAGCCAGCACCCATACCTACCTTGGTGCACTGCTACATTACAGCCTTGTCCGTCGCAATAGACGAGTGGGTTTTCGGCCCAGCCGCGTTCATCTGAGCATACACAGCAACCCCCAACCATCTCCTTCATTTTGGATCTTCTTATTCCTCCTCCTCGTCCACACTCCACTGATCCCCCATCTTTAGGATCATCTTCCCTCCGGTCTTCCGTCGATCACATTTTGAAGGAGGTTGCTTCTACGGCTTCTTCGGATACTACTACAAAAGTGGACACCATGATGATCACCAAAACACGACAAAACGCCAGTCTACTCATACAACAAGCAAGGCAAGCTCTTCCAGCCAACCAGAAGCATTCTGGGATGCTGGTTTTGGTGCGCGGGGGGGTGTATGCAAGGTGCACCGTTTCCTGGCAGAACAAAACCACGTTTCCAGAGTGAGTTACAGAAACGAGGGGAAAAATAGAATGAATAAACAAAATGAATAATAATAAAAAAAAAAAAACGTAGTGTTTGTAAAACAGATGCGACTTTCCCGGGGTAAGTTCGCCTAGAAAATTATTAATGTAACGAATTCAAATTATTCGAATTCAAATTGCTTGAATTTACAACTGGATAACAATTTTACTAACAAAAACGTAGTGTTAGTAAAATTGTTATCGAGTTGTAAATTCAAGCAATGTGATTTCAAATAATTTGAATTCGTTACATAAATAATTTTCAAGGCGAAATTACCCAGGGAAAGTCGCATCAGTTGACAAAATGGAAATCTTGTCATCAAGGAATATTCAAGATAAAGAATAATGCACGGAGAAGATATGAAGAAATGCCCGTCGTAGCATCCACTCCAGTCCCCGGATACTACGACGGTTTTTTTTTTTTTACCGCGAACATTGATCTAGACACACGCGTTGATCTAGACACACGCATTGATCTAGACACAAACATTGTCTAGTGTGTCACCGCCAAGTAACAGTAGATTGTAAAATCATGGAGTGTGATAGTATATAAGTCCATGGTAAAATTGATTGTTGGTAAAAAAAAAATAAAAAATAAAAAAAAAAGCAAAGAAAGAAAGGGTAAGGCGAGCAAGGCATCTGCCTAGGGCGCCACCTTCCTGGGGGCACCGCACAGAATTTCTCCCAGCGTGTAACCGTAGAAGTGGGCGGTAAAGCACAAATATTTTTAACGGATGGCGAGACGAATATAAAGTTCGCAGTGTATATGATTGGACTTGGTTTAGTGCTCGCTTTGCAATTTCCGGGAGTGTTGCTCACCGATTATTCGTTTTTCTTGTAATGTTCAGGTAACTGAAAAGCGAAATTAAAGAAAAAAAGGTAAGCATCTGTAATTTACGATGTAAAACGGCAGTGCGTAGGTGAATAAGGCTATGAGCAAACGTGTAACCATGGTAGTGGGTGGCGGTGGAACTCCAATAAATGTGTTAACGGATGGCGTGACAAACAAGTAATACAAAATTCATATATTATGTAATAGTTAGTATTGAGTTATGTAAGCCTCAATATAACATTCGTGAAATATTTTATTCTCTTGAAATAGGCCGTCGAGGCAGGGGGGGGGGGGGGGGAAGCGCCACTCAGTTGGTTTTATTTTCGTGATATCAATTGGGCACCAAGTGGACTAACTACGGGCCTGACTGGCTACCCAACTATGATAGGGATTTGTGACCAGCTACAAAACGTTTACCCCATGTTAAATCCTATAAGACTTATTGCTAATGCCTAGCGTAAAATTAGGAACGCCTACACAGCTGAACGTTTACACACGAATGCGTGGTGATCATGGTCCTTTTGTTGGTTTGGGGCTTGTAGGGACTAATAAAAATTTCGCAACCAGGAAATTTTAATTTCGTTTCTTTTCCATGTTGCTACCAAAGATTTCAAGCAACAATGGCTTGGACAATCTACGCTGGGCCTTACATTTAATGCAAAAGCCTGGACGAACTAGAAGCTCAACAAAAATCAATTCAAATCAAGACAAACGCTAGTGTGTCGCCCGCCGAGATGATAAACTATAACACCTATCCAGTTAAAATATAAATGAGCATGGCGACCACTAGACATGTTATGTCTTTACAGCTAAAGTAGTGTGGTTATTTTCAGTCATCTGAGGATGAATACCAATGCGACAGAAAAGGCTGAAACTTGTTTGATCGGGAGACTTTGGTCGCCTAGCAACATAAAAGTTACTGTTAGTGACACAGCTTAACGTTTTGTTGTTGAAAAAACGACGTGTATAACGTTGATATTTGCCTAATTACTAACTACTATTAACGACATTTCTAGTATCACGAAAATAAATTCTTCCATGCGGTGAATAAAGCTTGACAGCTCATTTTACAGGTATTGCTCTGGAGATGTCCCCTTTTCATAAGGTCTCTTCTAATTGGTCAAGTACTTCATGGGTTAGGGACCTCTAAATGACCAAATTGATTGTTTTATATTGTTTTAAACATGTTATTATGCAACAATGCCAAACTGAATATTAAATTAACAAACAAAAACGTATCGTTAAGAGTTTAAAGTAAGGGTCTAAAAGTCAAAACCTGTAAGGAACACGGACAAGCTTTGACTGTAAGGGTCTAGGTGTGAAATTTGGCCAGTAAGACGCTGCTCAACATTAGACCCTTACTACCCGGTTTTTGACGAACAGCTGTCTGAAATCGGCCTATAAAGGCCCATGAGATGATCCAATGATAGTGGGGGTGTGGGTTTCCTACTTTGCTTTAAGTTGACATTTTTTTTCCGGTTTGGTAACATGGCAGTGATTCCAAGCAAGACAACCTGCTACAAGCGTAAGCGTGTACACCCATTCTGTCCGAGTTACTAAGTCATTAATAAATAGACATAAATAGCTGGAAATAACATTAAGGAAAATTGGAAATTAGCTAACAGCAAAAATCGTACACTAGAAATTAAGACTAAGACTTCAGATGTTAAATGAAATAATTGAAAACTGCGCAGTAAGCAGTTTTCATATACTTCATTTAACCTTCGAACTATTACTCGATGTGATTAGGTTGGCAGTTGATATCACGACTTGGCCGAAAAGCTTGGCGGGAATCCTTAACGAGTTTTGTTGTGGGGTAGATCCGACCAACTAAAAGCCTAACAAAAGCTGGCCAAATAAGCAAACATTTACGTTGCCGTAGATTGCGTAAGAATAAAAGGATGCACGTTAGAATTGAATTGAATTGAATTGAATTTTTATTTACGTGAGTCTAAGGACCTATTACTCATACATTCAAGTCTAAACTTAATCATAAACCGTAAACTTAACAACCGAACCGTTTCATACAGAATTCACACTTCTTACCAGATCCCAACAGCGGCCAACACCAATTCTTACACCAACCAACGATTACAACTACACAAAGACTCAGTAGTTACCCAACCAATCAAAGACAGCAGTCAACTTCCATCAGAGTGAGTAGGAGATAGCAGCAGGTACCAACACAGCCGCCACTCTTCAACAGCAGCCCGGACCCATCAGCACACGAACCGGCCTGTCGCCCTGCAGAATCCTATAACCGCCCGGATGGACTGTAGCGTAGTAACAGTATGAGGGGGCACACCCAACCCCGTGCACAGTGACACCACGCCACCTCTCAGGGGCTGCTGCCTGCACCAAACCCAGCGCGGGCATGAGAACAGGAAGTGGCTGACCGTCTCATCCCCTGTGCCACAGCTACAAGCCGGGGTCCTGTATCATCCCATCCTAAACTGGTACTCCTGCTGCAACACATGCCTGGTCCTCAACCTCAAGAGAATCCTCGCGTCTCTCCAAGACAGACGATCGAGAAGCACCGGTGCCGCGACCGTGGGATGGATGTCCGCAAGGACCCGACCCGTGGTTCCGGTTGCCCATCTTGCCTGCCGCTCGTCTCGTGACAGTAAATCCAGAACAGGGTGAAGATCTCTAGGTGATAACGGAAATGCAACCTCACTAGACTTAACCCCTGACACACTTCCTTCCTTGGCCAGAGAGTCAGCCACCTCATTTCCAAACATACCTACATGCGCTGGTGTACACAATATAGATACAGCAGTCCCATTCTGGCGGGCACAGAAAAGCTTCCACCCAATCTCTATTGCGAGTGGGTGGACCACCTCCAACGACCGAAATCCTCTCTTCAGGAAGGCGACACTAGCTGCCGAATCTGTTAGTACGACAAAATTGGAAAATCCAACATCCAGACACAGGTCCAGAGCTATTGAGATGGCTACTAGTTCCCCAACAAAAATTGATGGAAGACCCGAAAGATGGTAGCTACGTTCTAAGCGTAGCTCTGGGACACACACTCCTACTCCACCTTCCCACCGATCAGCATAGAATGAAGCATCGCAATAAACTCGGACAGCATCTGGCAACCCTACGCCAACAATCGCGCCAAGAGCTGCCCCATACCATTCCCAGGGGCACCGTGGGTGAACAATAACTGGAGACTGGAATCCTCTCACTCTGCTGTCCAGGAGCAAGGTTGCTCCCAAGCCCAGCGAGCCCAGAAACTCCCGTGTCCTAGGACCAACCGACATGTAATCTAAAATCACCCGCGCCAGGGGGTCACAAGAGCCCCTTGCAATGGCACGCAAACAAATATTCGCCAACCACTCTCTTGCCCGTATTTCCGTCGGCAGTTCTCCTGTCTCTACCAACAATGCTGGAACAGGAGTTGACGGCAAACAGCCGGCAACAGTACGCAGCCACACATTCAGGGCGACTTGAATACCCTGGGTTGCCTGCCTGCACCCCGCCAAGATGGGGAGATGGAATTCTGCACAAGGTCTTAGTACGTCCTGTAAAAAGCCGTAATGACCGATCGACGTGCCACAAGCCTGTTGCTAGCAAGAGACTTGAGAACACGGGACCGTGAAACAATGTTCTCCCTAACGGCAGCAACCTCCTCAGCCCAGGTGAGACGCGGATCCAACCTGAAGCCAAGATACCTCACACTCAACGAAGAGTGCACACGTATCCCATCAACCACCATAGAGCCGGTGATATAGGGGCCTCTTGAAAATATCATCAGCTCCGTTTTCGCCGCTGAAAGGGCGAGGCCCCTCTCAGCAAGTAGCTTGTATCCCCTAGCGACTGCGGATTCCAAAGTAGAAAGCAACTCCTCCATATCCAACCCTGCCACCCACACAGCCACGTCATCAGCATACGCCACCATATTAGCCAGGGTGCTCACCTCAGAGAGCACCGAATTAATGGCCACAGCAAAAAGAGCTGGACTTAGGCAGCTCCCCTGCGGGAGCCCCCTGGTCGTGGAGCGAACACCCGACCAGTGACCATTTACCCTGCACGTTAGATGATGATTACGCAACAATACGAACATTCACGAGCAAACGGAGTTTATCTAGACACACGCTAGTGTGTCGCGCCAAGTTAGGCAACAGTCATCATAACAAACATCACATCAATTCAATTGTCGAGGTTGTAAACCATTGTAGCGCGGCGCTATAGCGTCAGTATCTTATATCTTGAAGCATAGTTGGGCACATTTCAGGTACTTGGGGGAAAAATAATAATGCGGTACAAAAGCTTAAATTGTGTTGAAATCAAGAGCAATAACCCACCTGACAAAAATTAACTCGTGTAGGAATGCCAGCTAAGCAGCTTTCAATGCAAAACTGACCCTCAATAACGTTGAAAATGTGTAACCTAGCTCACTAGCTACTAGCTAGCTAGCTAATTCTAGTCCGCTCATCCCCATGTTAATTTCCATAGGGTGATTATTCATCGATGCCGAGATAACGGGAACGCTTCCAGCTATGAAATTGGACGAATGGCTGCAGTACGATACGAACTGCGTACCTTTTATGGTTTGTTGCCTAGGGGTGTAACGAAGAAGGCGTGGATGGCTCGTAAGTACGAAAATATTGTTATAACCATTGTTAGTAATGTCGGCATCGTCTCTCATTGGACAGCCAAAGTTCGGACAATGACAACGTGTATACTGACGTGCGTGCCTAGACACACACTAGTGTAGCACGATAAATCTAAACAACGTTGCCAAAGAAATTGTATTCACGTCCAGTTCACGAAAAATAAACCAACTCTAAAAACAAAGCAAAATAAACAAAGCCAAAACCTGGTGAAGAGGCCACCAAGTTGAGAGTGGTTCGGCCCTTCAAAGAAGTGATATCAACACACCAACTAACGAAATAAAATAAATTACAACAAAATTAAAACCAAACCAAAAACCTATAAAGAGGTGACCAAGTTGAGAATGGTTCGGCCTATAGGCAAACGGTAGTATCAAATTGTGGAAAACCAATTTCTTGTTGACGTGCCACTTTATTACACATCTGCACGGTAGTGGAGTTGAGTCTAATACACAATTAAAAAAAAAAAGGACTGATATCATATCACAAACCAAAACTGGTAAAAGGGGCCGCGAAGTTCCGAATGGTTCGTCCCTTCAAAGGAGTGATGTCAACACACCAAAACGTTCGCCAACTTAATCGCACCGAATAATAATTTGGACTTTAAATGAAACTTGAACATTGCTACCCAAAGTAGCAATGTTCTAGTTTTCATTTAACCTTCGAACTATTAAGCGGTGCGATTAACTTGGCGAATGTTTTGGTTTATGCATGCAGTCGATTGTTGCAGCCCGTTTCGAAACAATTCATCTGAGCTCTGAAATCTTGAATCTGCGAAATAAATACGACATTCTATCGTTCCTATCTGTCAATTTCATCAAGACCGACAAAGTTACTTAGTTTGGTTTAATACTTTGGACGTTAAATGAAAATTTGAACATTGCTACCGAAAGTAGCAATGTTCTAGTTTTCATTTAACCTTCGAACTATTAAGCGGTGCGATTAACTTGGCGAATGTTTTGGTGTGTTGATATCACTCCTTTGAAAGGCCGAACCATTTGGAACTTGGCGACCCCTTTTACCAGTTTTGGTTTTTGATATGATATGTTAATAACCCAAAACTAAAATGCTTTGCGGTCTGATGTTTTAGTAACAGTGAGCTTC